>WBZZ01005128.1:0-55000 GCA_019918135.1 Paulinella micropora
TAATAATAATAATAATAGTGCTTCTCTGTCAATGGCTGATGCATTTCTGCACATGCGCCTCCATCGTCTCACCCGTGAGGGGAGTACGAAGAATTGACGATAAGCTCTAATGACACCCCCGCAAGGGCAGTTCCAACACTTCCAGACGGGCCGGTATGTTCAATGAAAATACTGGTCAGAAATAGACCGGTATGTTCAATGAAAATACTGGTGGCACCGACGGGAATCGAACTGGCGACAGGGCCCAGATGGTAGAACTTGACCACTGGGCTATCACGGTGTCCATAAATAATAATAATAATAATAATAATAATAATAATAATAATAATAATAATAATAATAATAGTAGTGCTTCTCTGTCAATGGCTGATGCATTTCTGCACATGCGCCTCCATCGTCTCACCCGTGAGGGGAGTACGAAGAATTGACGATAAGCTCTAATGACACCCCCGCAAGGGCAGTTCCAACACTTCCAGAAATAATAATAATAATAATAATAATAATAATAATAATAATAGTGCTTCTCTGTCAATGGCTGATGCATTTTTGCACATGCGCCTCCATCGTCTCACCCGTGAGGGAGTACGAAGAATTGACGATAAGCTCTAATGACACCCCGCAAGGGCAGTTCCAACACTTCAGACGGGCCGGTATGTTCAATGAAAATACTGGTCCAGACGGATCGGTATGTTCAATGAAAATACTGGTGGCACCGACTGGAATCGAACTGGCGACAGGGCCCAGATGGTAGAACTTGACCACTGGGCTATCACGGTGTCCAATAATAATAATAATAATAATAGTAATAATAATAATAGTGCTTCTCTGTCAATGGCTGATGCAAATCTGCACATGCGCCTCCATAATAATAATAATAATAATAATAATAATAATAATAATAATAATAATAATAATAATAGACTTATCAGTCAATTGCCTTTGATCCTGTCGGACATGTGCCTCCATTGGTAGCACGGGACGTTCGGTGACGCGGCTCCGCTCCAAAGACTCAATAATAATAATAATAATAATAATAATAATAATAATAATAATAATAATAATAATAATAATAATAATCAGTAAATTGATCTTTGATCCTGTCGGACATGTGCCTCCATTGGTAGCACGGGACCGTTCGGTGACGCGGCTCCGCTCCAAAGACTCGACTGGCAGTGCAATGTGCAAATGAGCGTGCTGTGCATGTGCAAGTGGGTGCAAGGAGTGAGAGGAGTTATCTGCCGAGAAGAAGTCCGCGACGCTGCGCTGACCTCCACCTACAACAGATCTAGCCAGACATTCTACCTGACTAGGCCTTCCCCTCCTTCTACCCACCTCCTGAACGACCGTGAGGTCGATCACTCCTCCTCCTCCTCCGCCCCCTCTGCCTCCCTGGTCTGCGCCTCCAACTCCTCCCACTCCTTCCAGATGGTGGCAACAAACCTTCCTAACTCCTCCTCCACCTCTTCTGGGACAGGGATAAACAAAACGCCGAGCATCGCCGCCATCTTTTCATCCTCCCCCTTCAGCCATTCCTCTTTGAAGAGCCTCATCTCCTCCTCTGCCTCCCGCAGTTCCCTGTGATAAAGCCCTCCTCGATTCAGCACGAGGGGCTGCCGGGGTTGCGCCTCATCGATAAACTTAAACAGTGCCTCACGAGAGCTCGCAAACGTTGGGCAATGCAGCAGGAAGTGACGTAACGACTCGTTAACCTCAGTGCCACACAAGGCGAAACAGCTTGAGCAGTCCGGCGAGCATGAGCCAAATTTGGATCGGTAGAGGCGAAGGCGATTGTTGCAGCTCAACAATCGCCTTCTGATAAGGTTGTGACTTCCCCCCTCCAGCGCCCGCCAACATGGGAAAGCAGAGCGGGAAGACATCTGGCTAAGCAGCACCCTAAGCCCATCAGAGGGCTTAGCCTGCCGCTCCCAGCCAGCTACTTCCTGCCGGACAGACCATTGCTTTACCACCTCGTTCCAGTTCGCCAGAGCGGCCCGCCAGTCCTTATCATCTACCGTGCCATCTTCGTTCACGACCCGCTTGAGCGCATCCAAGCCCTCCCGCAGCCTGTGATCTGCTAAGATCAAATTTTCCGTATCTTCCTTCCATTTGCACCGACCCGTGTTGTAAAGCCTGCGTGTTAGCGCTGTGTTGCCCAGTAACTCGATGCGCCCTAGGAACCGAAGCCGGGCCGCCTTGGCAAGGATGCTAAAACTCGGCGTGCGGCCTAAACCCCTGGTGATGCAGCCGCTTGTGCGCGTACCAACACCCAAGATGACCGGCAGGGGCGCTACCAACGCGCCCTCCAGCTTACTCAGCTTGTTGGCGCCCGGCAGATCCCAAAAAGCCGATGCGTAAAGCAACTTTGCGCCAACCATTTGCTGCCAATTCATCAGCCGAAGACGCGCTGGAACTTCATGGGCAATCCAGAGGGGGTAGCAGGCAGCCGTTCCCGCTACAGTGATTTCCGCCGCCCGCTTCGCTTGCGGTTTATCGGAGAGGGTGTCCGTGAGCAGAACTCCCAGGTATTTGTAGTGGTCGGTGACCTTGAGAACCTTGCCCCGGAACCTCACGCATGGGGGCGACTTTTTTGACTTGGCGTGCCCATATATCGGCATGACTTCCGTCTTGCCCGGTTTCAGGTTGATTTCAAGCCGATAGTCCTCCACGGATGTCGCCACGACATTTACAATCTGTTGAAGCTCCGTGACACTATGCGCAATTACCGCAACGTCGTCGGCGTAAAGCAGGGTCCGTATGTCTTCGATGCGGTTGAGGTCCTCGATCTCCAACTCTTTCGCGATTCGGACCGTTAGCTCATCCATGAAGACGTTGAACAGCGACGGTGACAACGGCGACCCTTGCTGAACTCCCATCTCTTCCAGCACTTCACCAGTGAGTTCGCCATCGACTAGCACTCGCGATGACGTTCTTCGGTAAAAACGCCGCAGAATGCGATAGAACTTGCCCTGTACCCCCATCTGGGTTAGCCTCTGAAACAACCCGGCCCGCCAAACCGTAGGGAATGCCTTTCTCAGATCCACGAACAAAACGAAAGAACGGAGGCCAGCTTGTTGTCTAAGGCGCAGACGCTCCTTAAGGACAAAAATCTGATCCCCCGTACTACGTTTTGGCCGGAACCCACCCTGCTCTGGGCGAAGCCTGCCCGGCTGATCGATGAAAGCCGTAAGCTTCGCCGCCATAAGGGACAGATACATCTTACCCAGACAGCTCAGAATCGCGATGTCTCTCCAATTTTCCGGATCGGTTGGGTCGCCTCCTTTTGGGATGTTGACGATAATCGCTTTGCCCCAGTCGCTGGGGTGTATTCGCACGATTTCAACCAGTTGAAGAAGCGCACCAGAAAGCTCACAATCCGCGTGCCTCCGTACTTGAGCATCTCGTTCTTGATCTTATCCGGTGAGCACGCTTGTGATTCTGGAGATTTTCCTGGCAGAGCTCCACTTCCTTCTCGGTGTAATCATAGTCCAGCGGGCCCGTCTCAGTCCGGATCTCCTCGGCTTGCGCCATGGCCTCGAGTTGGTCGCGCAGGTTGTCGTTATACTGGAAGGTTTCGCGGGCCTTCCGCTCGGGCTCAATCCGCGCTGCTTCCTCATCAGAACCGACTTCCTCTACACATGCATCCTCCAAAAACTGGTTTTCTTTGGGGACCACCATACGTCGGCGGTATTCTTCCCATTCTTGTAGTTTTTCCCGGAGTGTGCATGCCAGAGTGCCATCGGGCTTCCGAACAGGAGCAGAAGCGTTCGACCGCCGAAGCCCGCCCAAACGCTTTGACAGCTTCCAGTACGTGGCCATGGTAGCGCTCCTGAAGTTGGCAGCGGTGTCATTCTGGACCCGCTTCCACGCTTGCTCCTTCTTCTCCTTGCATAACCTTCTGACCGCCTTCCTCGCTTCTTTATATCTTTGCCAGGCCTCTCGGTTGGCCTCATTCCTTCGCCAGAGGCCGTATGCCTCTCTCAGTCGCGCAATCGCTTCCCTAAGACTCTCATCAAACCATGCATTAGTAAACCCTGGCCTAATCACCCGAACTCCCAAGACCTTCACGGCTGCGCCCGTGAAAGCTCGGACCACTAAGCTAGCGACCCTATCTACCTCCTGCTGAAGCTCATCCGGGTCCTCCACTGCTGATAGATCTGGGAGGCCATCTGGCAACAGCCCCGATATACCAGCTGCAAAGGTCTCGTCGTACTTCAACCTAAGCTTAGACAGCTCACTCTCCTTACCCTCAACTACCCTGCCTATCAAGCGCTCTGCCTTGAATGCTTTGTACCTCTTTACCTCCTTTTTGGGGGGTGGCTGTCCCCCCCAGACCAGTTCCGCCCACACAGCTTTGTGGTCGGTATCAAGGTCTACCTCGTCGACGCCGAAGCTTGCCTCCTCCGCCAGCTCGGAAGAGACGCAGATGTAATCCAGTAGATGCCTTCGTCCACCTACATTTTCCTGCCTAGACCACCAATATTTGTCCCCCGTGGTTGCGAAAACCCACTGAGATTGCCCAACCCCGTGGCAACAAGCATCGCAGCCAGCAACTCACCATTCCCACTCCTAACCCCTCTACCCCTCTCATCTATCTCGCCAAAGAGGCCCACCACTCCCTCCTCCCGCGCTATTCTGGCGGGCCCCAGCTTAGCATTAGCATCACCAACCGTAACCACATGACCTTTGGTGGCGAAGTAGGAGACGGCCGCCTGCCACGCCTCATAGGCTGCAATAGATTCCTCTCGTTGATTTTCTTGGGGAAGTAGCCGTTGCCGACGAACACATCCGACGCCGTCGCGCTCCCAGACGACAGCCTCACCCACAATTGCTGTGGGTGTGGAACAGGCGCCTGTACAATGGTAGCGCACGGTGCCAGATAGTTGGCCACCAACGTCAAGACTCCCCCAAGAGACGCGAGCCCGCACCAGTTGCAACCGCTTTGCCGAGGACTGCGAAGCCGTCGACTTGGAGCTTCTCCACCTTCTGCGACGATAGGTTGTGCTCCTGGACTCCGACGATCACCCAGCCTCGCTCCTTGTAGTGCTCCGGCCATTCCCCAAAGCCTGGGCTATCCGCACCCACTTTGCCTTGCCAATTATGTGAGGCCACCCTCAGTGGGAAGCCTTGCACAAATTGGGAAGAACGAAGCTGATGCCGATGCCTGCGCTTCGGTTGAGCCCGCCTGGAGCCCTCCGCCACCCTCCACGGCCCATCCTGCACCCTCCGCCCCAGCTCCTCCAGCTCCCGCATCCCGCCCCACTCCGCCAAGGGAGATTCACCGCTTGAGGCTTCGCCCTGGGGCTCGTCGACTTCCACGTCGAGCACCCAGTAGCCAAATCCCTGCTTGCGAAGCTCCCTCTGCATCTCTACATACTGGGCACCCCCCGTGCAGCCCGCTGCTTCTCTCTTTCCCGGAAAGTCCTACCCGTCGCAACGTGAACCTTTCCCGTGAAGAACTTACGCTCCCGCAGCAGCCGCACCATCTTCTCCGCCTTCTCACAAGACGCACATTTAATCCGCAAATGTCGCCCACTACCTCTGCCCGCGAATTCCACCTCGACTTCCCGAGACCGAGAATTCGGAGCTCTCGCGCCATGACCACTGTCTGAGAGACATGCGACAGCCCCCATACTATGCAACATCTCTTATCCAGCTCATTTCGTACCTTCCTCCGCCACCTCCTCGGTGGCGGTACCGCTTGCCACACGCCGTGACCAGACCTTTCCGGACGTGACTTCTCTTCCGAGGTTGGGGAGGGTGATCGAGATGCAGCAGGATTGCTGGCTCTACGTGATTCAGGTTGCCCGTCAGGTACGCGAGCACTCGACCACCCCACCCCGGCCGAGTAGCTATCACCACCCGCAGGCGCACTCCCACGGGGAACGTCTAAACCTGAAGGATTACCGCCTTGACCCATAGGGCCAGCACTAGCGGCCGCGCTCTTCGCATAAGAACCTGACATAAGTGGTATGGACCCCGGTGCCGCATTGATCGAGTTGTAAACTCGATAAATGAGGACCCAGGTGGGGTTATTTAAAGCTCAACCCTTAAAAAGCATACGTGTACGTATGTATAGGAATACACACAAACACTCACCTGCATCCGTAACCAGGCACGAGGCAGGACCCGCTGTGCATCATCGAGGTAGGTGTCGTGGCAAACCACCCTGCGTCCGATAAACGCTGCAAGTGAGTCATCTACCGAGAGCACAGAGTGACAGGCCCGTGCACGTGTACCCACCACCCCATAACCCTCCGCCAGAGCAACCCCATGGCATCCGCAGGATGAGCACGAAGAGTGCTGAGAGAGAGGGTGAGCCAGGAGCCCCGCTCCGGTCCGTCGTTACTTTGGTCATTTAGTAGTTTCAAGGCTTGTGGTAAGGTGTAGGCCTCTCGCCTTCGTACAAACTCCGACCGACAGTAGTTTGGTTGACCATCCTTCGCGGTGACCCTCTGAACACAACCCCCTCCCCCAGTGCCCACCCCTTGTGATTCCAGAGGCCACCCCGAGCCAAGAGCCATGAGTATGATGAGCAACTCACATGAGTTACTCTCAGTAATTGGGACCCGTCTCATAAATCAATGGAACGCTTATCGTGCGCCCCTCATAGGCTCAGCCCGCCCATGTGAAAGCTAGGCCTCGCCCAAAGCAAAGCAAAGCAACAAAAAAGAAAGAAAAAAAAAGAGAGAGAGAGAGAGAGAGAGCGAGAGCGAGAGCGAGGCCGCCGTGGCTCGCCCGCAATCCAGCTGGGTGCACCTCGTCACAACCACTCATCGGCGTGAGCTCATAGCTGTGTGCGACATAGGTACAAGAGCAAGAGGAGAAACAGTGTGCCAGCGTGGATGTGTGGGTGAGGCAGTGCGGTGAGGCAAAGCAGCGATGCCTGAGTCGAATCCCTGGAGACGGAACCTAGCATCAAAAACATCGTATAAGTCTACCCCAGGCCTCCATCCACCGAGTGGTGAGCTCGATAAAAGAAGACCCGAGTGGGGTTATTTAAAGCTCAACCCTTAAAAAAGCATAAACATGTACGCCGCCAGGAACCCAACAACAATAACATAGCAGCCAGGAACCCAACAACAATAACATAGCAGCCAGGAACCCAACAACAATAACATAGCAGCCAGGAACCCAACAACAATAGCATAGCTTCCGTAACCAGCCTTCAGGAACCCGCCTCAGTTACCCGCCCCCGTAACCAGGCCAGAGACGTGACGTACTATGCATCATTGAGGTGTCGTGGCAAGCCACCCTGCGTCCGATAGAAGCTACAAAAGAGTCATCTACCGAGAACACTAAGTGACAGGCCCGGTCACATGCACCCAACACGTCCCGACCCTCCGCCAGAGCATCCCCATGGCATCCGCAAAGTGAGCACGAGGGGTTCTGGGAGAGAGGGTGAGTCAGGAGCCCCGCGTCCAGGCAGTCGCTACTGTGGCAGTTGAGTGATTTCAAGGCTTGTGGAAATGTGTGGAGCCTGTCGCCTTCATACCCACTCATACCGACAGTAGTTTAGTTAACCAACCTGTCCAGTGACCCACTGAGCCCAACCCCCTCCCTCAGATAACCCCCACCCCCCGCACCCCGAGTGATACCAGAGGCCACCCCGAGCCAAGAGCCGTGAGCGTGGTGAGAGAGCTTCTCTCAGTAAAAGTTTTCGTCTCATGAATCAGTGGAGCACTGATTATGTACCCCTCATAACAAGCTGCCAACGGCCCCAACCCCGCCGTGTGGCGGTGACACCCAACCATGTATTGGTGCCCCCCAAAATAATAATAATAATAATAATAATAATAATAATAATAATAATAATAATAATAATAATAATAATAATAATAATAGTGCTTCTCTGTCAATGGCTGATGCATTTCTGCACATGCGCCTCCATCGTCTCACCCGTGAGGGGAGTACGAAGAATTGACGATAAGCTCTAATGACACCCCCGCACGGGCAGTTCCAACACTTCCAGACGGACCGGTATGTTCAATGAAGATACTGGTGGCACCGACGGGAATCGAACTGGTGACAGGGCCCAGATGGTAGAACTTGACCACTGGGCTATCACGGTGTCCAAAATAATAATAATAATAATAATAATAATAATAATAATAATAATAATAATAATAATAATAATAATAATAATAATAGGCTTCCTCAGACTGTAGCATCAGATCCAGATCCTGGACATGTGCCTCCATTAGAATAATAATAATAATAATAATAATAATAACAATAATAATAATAATAATAGTGTATCTCCTGCCAATTGCTGAGCCATCCAATCCTCCATTCCATAAGGAAAGTCTCCACACCAATCGGTGGAATAAAGGAAGTGACGGCAAAGAACATTACTCTAGGAGCTTTATACCAATCAGCCCATGGAAAGGACCGATGGCCTATGTACTCCCTAACAATAATAATAATAATAATAATAATAATAATAATAATAATAATAATAATAATAATAATAATAATAGTGCTTCTCTGTCAATGGCTGATGCATTTCTGCACATGCGCCTCCATCGTCTCACCCGTGAGGGGAGTACGAAGAATTGACGATAGGCTCTATGACACCCCCGCAAGGACAGTTCCAACACTTCCAGACGGACCGGTATGTTCAATGAAAATACTGGTGGCACCGACTGGAATCGAACTGGCGACAGGGCCCAGTGGTAGAACTTGAACACTGGGCTATCACGGTGTCAATGATAATAATGATAATAATAATAATAATAATAAACACTTGCACCTGGATTACCGTACCTTTCACTGAACCAAGATAATTATGTAGTACAATTAAAACGACAACAACAACGCAACTAACAAAATTATTATGTTCTACCCGCATTTGTTTGTAGAAGCTACAAAAACCAAATTGGCAAAAGCGCAGGACAAAGTGGCAGAATCCCACGCCGGCCCGGCAGCAAAACAAAGAAACAACAAAACGTTGTGATCTTTTCTTGCACGTGTCAGCGCACGTGTCCACCAGTAGATGCCGCTAAATGTGGCGAGAATTTTCATTCCTTAAATTCACTTCACTTTTCACAATTCGCCTTCCTAAGATTACTAGTATTAACTATATCTAGTAAATTAATATATACTTATCAATTGTCAATGATCATGAACAATTGCAAGCCTTATATATAATTAGCTTATAATTAATCTAGATCTAGCTATATTATAGCTACTTAGACCTGCCAACGTAATGCAATTCAGGCGAAAATATCTGTAATGTATCAAAATTTGCTTTTTTAACAGAGTAAACGTGAAAAAAACGTCATGAAATTAAAGCAGTGTCATGATCAGCGCTAGCCATATGCATGGAGCCTTGCAATTGCAATGCTCGAGCATGTGATTTTATGACATATTTTCCTGAACTGATGTCTTCACACACACTACAAATACAGGTGGAACGAGAAGGAAAGTCTTGAACCGGTCCGGATGCACGAAAACATTCAAGCAAAATTAAAATAATGAAACAAAATGATCAATTTAATGAAAAACTTACTTTCGAAAAATATAGTATATTTCGAAAACAGTGCCAGAATCCAAGTGTATTACTTGGTAGCAGCGGGAAGAGCGGGTCTGCATGGATCATCAAGTCATACCAACAGTTATGGCACTCTGGGAGCAGAAGGAACCCTCCGCACGCAAGCCATCTTGCTTGTTAACGTTGCAATCGCCTTCCTCTACGCCGCAGGTGTAATCGCATGGATCGTACTCATCGCTACCATCTGACATCTTGGCGCGGGTCTTGAATGACCCTTTGTGAACCGTGCTTTTGCATTTCTGGCAAATGTCATTGTCAAATTCCCTCACTTCAAACGTGACCTCGCACACGCAGCACATGAAGTGGACAGAACACTTGTGCCCTCCAATGAAACCTTTCTTTGCAAGCCTTTCGTCGAATTTCCAGTCGTCATCATCTTCCTATTTTTCTTCTTGTTCTTCCTCCTTACAGTCTCGGAGCTCTCCTGCAGCGGGAGCCTTGGGCCTGCCCCTTTTCGCAGCAGGCTCCAGAAACTTGCTGACACGATAAATTTTGCAGTATCTTTAAGCAAAACTTGCTGTGCACTCGCCCCCTTTCACTCCCTCTCAGTATGCGTATCATTTCACTCTCTGATGGAACGTCACGGGAAGGGCGTGGGCGATTGATGGGTCTTGTGACAGATCGATAGAAGGAAACAGTGGGTCTTGGCGAGCATGATACTCGCACAAATCTGCATACGCTAGCCTTTTTGCTTCCTCTCCCGCCTTACCCCAACTCCCCCCCGTCCAAACTTAACCCCACACTGCTCTCCCTTCCAGTTAAGTCCTTGACAGCGAATGGTTAGTGGGCCTGTTGTGTTGCTCTGAGGAGTGGATGTAGTGGGATGTGGTGATTCTTTCTTTGTCTGTCTAGAGTTCTGAGGGGTGTGGGTGTCGGTTTCTCTTGTTCTTTCCGTTTCTCTTTCACTTTTGATTGTGAGTGTTTTGGTTGCAATGGTGAGGGTTGCACGAATTGCGTGTCTGGTGAGGTTGTGAGGGCAGGAGTTGTTGTTGGGGTATTGAGCACTAGTGAGCGTGCGTTGTGGAGGGTTGTGGGGTCTGTCTAGGAGTGTGTTTCGAGCCAATGGAGCACTCGACAGTTCCCCCCCCCCATGTGCTCCAGTGGGTTGTTCCAAGTGTTTGTTGTCACTTTGCTCCGTTTGGGGCTCACTTTCCTCCACGCCCTCTTGCTCAGCTTCACAAGCAATTATTTTTTCCCCACTTTCAATGTTTCCCTCCATTGCATCTTCTCCACTCTCCATAATGACTAGCTCATACTCTTCCTCTTCAGAGCTGTCTTCCCCTTCAGACTTATCTCCTTCTTCCTCTTCACCCTCCTCTCCTACTTCTCCTCTCATCAGAGTAACTCCTTTTGCTCCTTTCTTGCGAAACTTACCATTCTTGTTCTTTGCTTTTCTTTTGAGGAGTTAGAGTGAGAAAACTTTGAACTGGTTCGTTTGGGGTTTGACTTGAGTTTGGGGCAAAAACGCTTAGTGTGTCCAGTTTGATAGCAGTTGTAGCATGTTGCAGTGAGCAACCATTCCTGCTCTGAACTATCACTATTCCCATTACCTTCGCCCTTTTCCCCTTTCCCGTTCTTTGTCCATTTCTTATGTTTCTATCTCTTTCCTCCTTTCTCTCCTCCCTCTCCCTCTCCTAGGAGTAGATTCGCTCCCTTACCCTCTCTCTTTCTCTCTCTATCCTTCTTACGTTCCTTTCTGAGTCTCTTCTGATTTGCTTCCCACAACACGTAAATTTCTCTTGCAGAATCTACCATGCCATCATGAGTTGGCCTGCTCGCTGCTGCTAATCTATAATGATCATTGATGTATACAGACACATAGGCCTCATGCTCTGCTAGCTTCTCTAATGACACATTTACTGCTTCCTCTGGCTCAAAAAGCTTCCCTCTCAGGGCCTCTAGCCACTTCTTCTGCAGTAGATGTTGTGTTAGATACTCATCCATATCCTCTGTCTGTCTCGGTCTCATCTCTTTAAATGCTTTCTCCTCGATATATCTTGCTACACCACTTAGATTACAGTATTTTCTTTGATAATGCAGACTTTCTCGAACGGGCAATTAACCTTTGTGCTGCGAAGAAATTGGATTACTTTATATTCCGAGAATGCTGTCGTAACGAGAAGTTGGAACATTCTGCAGCAATGCAGATACTGCTGCTCTTCTCTGTATCTCTTCTTTCTCAGCAAGTACACGTCCTTGTTGGTTCTTGTCATCGCTCTTTTCTTCTTTCTGTTCGCTTTTTCCTCCCAAGCTTTCTTCTCTTCCTTTGTGAGGTCTTTCCAGTTGGCAGGTTTATCTGTCTGTGACTTGTGGTGTGGTGTTTGCCTACCTCTCTGTCTCTGTTGTCGTGTTTGTTGTGTCTCTGTTTCATCTTCTTCGTCTGATCCCTCGGGTGTGTCCACCTCATGTGGTTCTCTCGGTTCTTCCATTTCTTCTGCTTTTCTCATCCTGTCTCTCTCAAAACCATATTTTCTTTATATTAATACTTTCGCAAGAACGGTGTTCAGAACCGGAGCACTTGTTGACTTGCTTAATTAGGCAAATCTGAAATGTTTTACTGAGAACAGATTTAGGTACAAATAAAGGCGCGATCTCAAAGCGCGTGTCCTGACCTGATAGTTACAAATGTCACAATCAGTCTTATCGATATTAATCAAGTCTCGTGACTAACCTCAGTCCTATCAATAAAATTCAAGTTTCACAATCGTTGAATATACGGACTAATGAATTATAAAATACCAATTCTAATCAAACAAAGAACCTGGTATAAAGCTCCCCCTAATTCACTACTTATCATCCTAAATCTACACTTACTCTCTACCCATATGAACTGCAATACGCTCGCTGTTGAGCAGAGAGAGTCACTTAGCAGAGTGTCCAGTCATCCGATCAGCGCCACGCTTGAATACAGAGTGGCTCAAGATCTTCTTTGACAAGTCAGCTCGGTTATCCTCCGATGGCACCCATCTGACCATAACCTCCCCCTTCCGTATCGCCTCGGTTAAATGATGATGTCGAAGAGCAATGTGCCTCAGCCGCTTTCCAAACACCGAGTTTGGTGCCGTGCTCACCGTAGCTTGGTTATCTACATTCAACACCGGCGTCGACTCCAACTCCTTGCTCAGCGGGTTGTGCTCCGACCGTGGCAGAGACTTCACCACGTTGCGAATCGCCTCCAAGTCGTGCAGCACTTCAGATGCGGCGTACGTCTCGCTTTCCTGCGTTCCCGTTGCAAGATGCTTCTGAGTCGTAGCCCTGATCGCAACCGGCCCACCAGCGAGAAACACCACTCCTCTCGTTCTGGAATACATCTTCTCCCCACTTCCCAGCGACGAATCCGAATCTGCCTCCAGCACCCTGTTGCCGTCAGACGCAAATCGTACGCCCCTGTTACGCACATGCACAAAGTAGCGGAGCAGCTGCTCCGCCGCGCAATAATCGAACTTCTCTCTGCTGGCTTGATGCTCAGCTAAGCACGCAATAGCCGTGACCGCCTCTGGAACGCTCGCCTTCAGATACACATAGCTCCCCACGATCTCCTGAGGCTCGTACTCAAGCATTGCTGGCACCATTCTCGATCCCTCCGGAAGCCAAGGCGTCTTGGCAGCCATCCATGGGCGTCCATCGCTCCTCTTGAACCTCTGCATCAAAGTAGCTATGTATTGCCTCTGTAACAAAGTGATTGAATACACTCCCCCTACACGCTTGGCCTCAAACTCAATCGACAGAAATTCCTTCACCTTACCAAGATCCTTGACATTACCCCATTCTTCGTTCAGCTGCCGCACGTACTGCTCCCTGCTCGCCTTCGTCGCTGCAGCATGAATGCTGTCATCAACATGATATGTCAAGATCTCTGTTTTGTTGGTCTCCTTGTCCACCCGTCCAAAAACCACTGGGTCAACAATGCTCTGTTCGAACCCCAGTTTCTTTTGTGTTGGGACAACTCTGTCATTCCAATATACATGACCTGAAGGCTTCTGACCGTTCACACCTCCTACAGCTTCCCACACCGTGTTAGGAGGCACATACCCTGCAGGGGAATTCTCAATCGTACATTCGGAAATGCACTTTCCTCATCGACACTGAATATATCCATGTCCTGCAATACTGCCAGCGCACATGTTAGCCAAACCATCTCCACCCTGCAAGTTGGTAGGTCAACCTTATCGTATTGCCATGCCTGCTGCAAGAAACCTATTCCAGCTATTCGTGAATTAGTTTCCACCATTGGGCCATCAGCAGTCTCTCTTTTTCTCAAAATCGACAAACCTTGTCGGTACGAGAGGCTCACCTGGTGGCTTCTCAGAGATATGACGCTCGACTATGGCACCAAGCTTCAGGTGTTTGTCTATATCCGCAAACCTGGACTCATTGAACTTCCCTGACGCAGTAGCCTCACGATACGGAACCGGTATGGTCACTAAGAATGCCCCTGAACGAAAATTGCTTGGCCTAGTTCGTTCCCTGTTTCTAGGCTGAGACACGATGTTGGTAGTAGTAACAGCCGCTCCATCCCAAGTAACAGGCACCCCATTCCTGTTCCTCTTGTTTTCCACTCTAGGAGCAAGTGGGTTAGCAGCATTTCTCTTGCTCTCAGCTTTGTTTTCACCTACCTGAGTTGCTACCCCACTACCACCGCTCAGCACCCCATCCTCCCCATGAACCAACTGAACGAGGCCACCCTCACCACCGTCGACTCCCCCAGTCGAATCCTCCACTCGCGACACACTGGTTTCCGTAACATACACTTGCCGTTGCTGTTCTCCGACCTCGTCTGCCAAACTCTGAATCACGAGCCACTCGTCGTCGCTGAAAAATTTCCCGGGATACTCGTCACTTTTGCCACTTTTTTTCCCGTGCGATGTTGGAGCTGTGAAAAGAGTGTTGAGACGACATTGCCATTCTGCTCTTTGGGTAGAGCGTAGGCCACCCATGCGTTGTATGATCTCTGACCATAATGTCTGCAGTCACCTTGATCTTCTTGTCATAGTAACTCCAGACCACATATGCAGACTGCTCCACGTCCACTCCCGTAAACACCCCAGGCTCCCCCCTCTCATGCACCTTCTTTCCTTCTTTGTATGTTACACACATAGACCCAAAAGGATGTAGCATAGAGTAATGAGGGGGGGCCTGCCATAAAATGCTTCATGCCTTGACGTCGTTGTTCCCGCTCTTCCTTGTAGATTCAGTAGGAACACAGCGTAGTTGACTGCAAGCGGTAGGAAGTAGACAGGCACTGATATCGCAACCAGAAGCGTTGTCGCCAGACTAAACACCACCTTAATCCCTGCCCCAGCATATGCGTCTTTACTTGGGTCATCACGTACAGGAAGATGACGTTCCACTCCTTTTTGCTTTAGATGTTCTTTGATGCCAGTAGCACTCCTTGTCTGTTCGAAACCTCTTCATCTTATTGCCAGTCTGCGTCTCAGACCACACTTGTAGTTGCTTCACTTGCTCCATAGTAGCTTTCCGATCCCTCGACTTGCACCAGTAGTTGCGTAGTAGCCCCGTAACATTATCCACAAACACGTTGCAGTACGGGTCTCTCCGTACATGGGAAACAGGATCCTCCCTATCCCGTCCCCACTCCAGTCTTCCCCAGCCTTTTCACATATAGTCAGGGACGCCCCCACAAAGTTCGAATGCTTTCGCATCTTCGTCGTTTGACACGAAGTGCAAGCATGATTATCCATCGACCCTTTCCCTTTCAACGTGATGTTGTTCATTTTCACAAACTGCCTCGCCATCGTGGTTCCAAAGTGAAACACGTCATGCAGCTTTCCAGCATCCACAGTCGTAGCAGGGTCCATTGTAGCCGTCCAGAATGCAGATTGGTAGGGCAGCAAATGCAACTTGCTTTCATTCTTTGCCTCCGCTGCATGCACAGTCTTAAACTTATACTGACAGGTCACCGGATCAAAATCCCCTACCAATATCTTGTCGTCGGGTCGCACGTCAACTTCTTTTTTCGTAACGAAGAAACCGCCGCCTTGCATCGCAATACCGTATCCTTGTTTTTGTAGCTGTCCGGCCGAGAGGAGCACCCGATCCAACGTTTCAAGGCAGAAGGTCTCCCCCATCTTCACTTGTTGAGGCTTCCCTTCCCCCGTCATTCCAACAAACTCCATTCTTCCCATCACAGTTGCCTTTGTAGGCCCATCTATTCCCCTCATGTCCAGCCCTTCGTCTTCTCTGTCATGTAGCATCGACGCGTCCGGTACCAAATGTTTCGATGAACCACTGTCGAGACATATCGCTCTTCCCTCTCGTTCTTCCCCACCAACCGCCATCATGCTTGCAGGATCATCCTCCATAGGCGTGTTGGGCGGCTTCCTCTCTTCATCTGCTTCGCCTTCTTGAACAGCAGCCGTAGATGCATTTTCTCCCTCATCAACTCCAACCGTGATGGTAGTACGCATCTCGTCCCACGCCCCCACCGTTCTTTCATTCGTTGTAGCCGCCCCCCTTGGACCCCGGTCCCGTCGTATAACCGATTGCAGACCCGTCTGGTCCCCTTCTCCACTGCCGGGTCCTGTCGAAGTCACACTCGCCATCTTCTTCTCTTCCGCAATAGCATGTGGTGGCGGGAATTGTCGCGCTCTCTCTCGTAGCAACATTCGTTCGTTGTCATTCCCGGCCTTGTCTATTGCTTGCATGAGAGCCTCCCAGCTAATGTCGATCCACTCAGCTGCGTCCGTCGTCGGATGCATCATCAACGCTGTTATATCTCGGCATCAGCTCCGTCTTGCCCGTGTCTGGCCTTTCAAGAAAGAAACGTAGCATTTGCTGAAACGCCAAGTTCGCTCGCATAACAGTTATAGTTGACGCATGCACTCCAAGTCCCCTTGCCGGAGCCAAAGCTTCGTTGTCCAACACAGCTTGCCACGAAGACTTGACTCCCTCCGTCTGGGTGTACTTGCAGAATATCTTGTGAGTCCTCCAGTCCTGCCCTTGGCACCACCTTCCACAGTACTAGACCATCCTGCAGTGACCACATTTCTTCGTTGCTGCCTTGGCGCAGAACTCACACTCCCTTGCAACCCTCTTGAGTAGCCCTTCCGCAGTAGCAACACCCGCTCCTTCTTCCAGCCCTTTGACGTAATCTTCCCAGTTGTGCGGCACAACCTTGAAGTTATAAAACCACTTCCAGTATCGCAGTTCGCGTAAACAGGCGTTATTAAAGCATGTCCAGTAATCTGCTATGTTTATTTTTCCGTTGCTGTAGTCCCGATGCATCCAATTCTTCTTCTTCCCCAATGTAGATCATCGGGCTTGCTGCAGCCATGAACGCAAATGCCTTCTTTCTTCCGGTGTCTTTCGCCCCAACTTCGATGAGACCTCCCCCATCCGCAGCCGGTGTAAGGTAAGCATCCATCGTTCGTGGGACCTCCATATCGTTGGTAGACATTGCAAAACACGACACGACCGGCGCACCGTTGTTGGCTTTCTTTCCGGCACCCTTGTCTCCCTGCTTAGCATTGGTTTGGCTCGCGCTCCCGTTACCAACCGGCCTTTGGTTCGCATTCATTAATCTTCTTTCGATACCTGTCCTTCAACGTAGGGCACCTTCTTCCCTGGTGGTCATGCCCAGGGATCCTGCACTTTATGGTACAGGTGAAGTACTTGTGCGGGTTGCCGCAATTGTAGCATCCCAGCTTCCTTCCTTCCTTCGCCGGTGCTTCCTTCGCCCTTTGTTGCTGAGTAGCCACCATTGCTGTGCCCAACGCTCTTTCCTCCCTTGACATTGCTTCATTCGCAATCACTCGCCGCTCGAATAGTTGCTTGAACTCATCCCACGTAGTCGAAGGCGTAGCCACTTGAGCGTCTAAGAACGAGTCGGACTTCCATAGATTTCTTTGTTCGCACTTTCCAAGTGCAGTCTTAATAAACTGCATTCTCATTGTAGCACTTATCGGCTCGTCGCGAGCTTCCAGAAACTGGCAATGAGACTCGAAGTTGCTGAGTTGCGCCCGTAGGTCTTCATTGCAATTAAACTTCCATCCGCACACCAGGTTGTTCCTCCGTTGCTGCTCATTCCCCTGGTACCGGTGCCGGAGCATCCTCAGTAACTCCTCCAGTCTCAGTTGCTCTTCACGCACTAGGTGCCGCACGATCCGTTCAGACGCCGATCCGTACTCCAGCCCTTTGTACATCCACATGAAGATTTGGGCCCTTCTGGCCAGCACTCTTCTCCGTTGAACCGGAGTCAAGTCATGCTTTTGATCTTGTTGCTTGTTGTCGCCGTCTCCACGCCTTTGCCGCGCAGCACCCTCTTTGACTTCCTTGGCCTCCGCCTGCAGTTCTGCTTCGACCTTTATCCGCCATTGAAGTACTTCGGCCAGCGGCTTCACATACTCCCAACACTCGATCGATGCCAGGTCCGCCCGAACCTGCGCGTACCAATCGTCCCAGCTCCTCCCCGACACACCATCCTTGAACGTAGGCGCCTTCCCTTGCAGTATAGCGGTCGCAGCATCCTTTAGCGCAGAAGAGGACATAACCCTTTATATTAATACTTTCACAAGACCGGTGTTCAGAACCGGAGCACTTGTTGACTTGCTAGATTAGGCAAATCTGAAATGTTTTACTGAGAACAGATTTAGGTACAAATAAAGGCGCGATCTCAAAGCGCGTGTCCTGACCTGATAGTTACAAATGTCACAATCAGTCTTATCGATATTAATCAAGTCTCGTGACTAACGTCAGTCCTATCAATAAAATTCAAGTTTCACAATCGTTGAATATGCGGACTAATGAATTATAAAATACCAATTCTAATCAAACAAAGAACTTGGTATAAAGATTTTGTTATTGCCGCTTTATGGTCTCGGAAAGCATCAGGAAAGACATCCCCGAGGGTTGTGCTAATACCGCAGGCATACTCCTCTACGAGTCTGATAATAGCAACTCTGTAAATCCTTTTTGTTTCCGCTAAACACCTGTGTGTGAGACATCAATTGTCTCATGCTAATCGCATGGTGCAGAAATTCGTTTCCCCAAAGATCATAACCGATGATTAGGTTATTACCCAGTCACTCACGAACCTAATACCTTTACACTCCGGTTTGCTGAGGGACTTCGTTAGAAGCCACTATGCCAATCGACACTTTAATTCGCAAGTAGATAGCAGAACTGACAAACTCAAAGGTAATAACGAAACTGAAATAAAGTCCGCACGACTGTAATTATTACAAAATAGTTATTGTCCAATCCTGAAATGCCAATATAGATCGTTACGTCCGTTACCATCATTGACTAGAACTATACGGTCATTCGACTATACGAATAAATCACTTACCAGTCACAAAGAAATTATTAATAGTAAGCGTAGTTATCCTACCTACGTTTTAGACAAGAATATATTATCGTGCCGGACAACGGGAATTGGCTGGTGTTTGCTTTGGTTTTTTTGGCTTTGCTAGTCAGAGGCTCCCACATTTTCCCACCATCTTTAATCCTTATTTATATAAGTGAAGAAGATTGTGTTATTGGCGAAGTTGTTGAAATTTGTTTAGTATTAATAAAATGATAGGCATCAATAAATATATTCTTTTATAACCGAACCGGTACTGAAAAGGGGGGAGAAGGAATTATGCAGGCACACCCGGTCTTTGAAGAGCCTCATCTCCTCCTCTGCCTCCCGCAGTTCCCTGTGATAAAGCCCTCCTCGATTCAGCACGAGGGGCTGCCGGGGTTGCGCCTCATCGATAAACTTAAACAGTGCCTCACGAGAGCTCGCAAACGTTGGGCAATGCAGCAGGAAGTGACGTAACGACTCGTTAACCTCAGTGCCACACAAGGCGAAACAGCTTGAGCAGTCCGGCGAGCATGAGCCAAATTTGGATCGGTAGAGGCGAAGGCGATTGTTGCAGCTCAACAATCGCCTTCTGATAAGGTTGTGACTTCCCCCCTCCAGCGCCCGCCAACATGGGAAAGCAGAGCGGGAAGACATCTGGCTAAGCAGCACCCTAAGCCCATCAGAGGGCTTAGCCTGCCGCTCCCAGCCAGCTACTTCCTGCCGGACAGACCATTGCTTTACCACCTCGTTCCAGTTCGCCAGAGCGGCCCGCCAGTCCTTATCATCTACCGTGCCATCTTCGTTCACGACCCGCTTGAGCGCATCCAAGCCCTCCCGCAGCCTGTGATCTGCTAAGATCAAATTTTCCGTATCTTCCTTCCATTTGCACCGACCCGTGTTGTAAAGCCTGCGTGTTAGCGCTGTGTTGCCCAGTAACTCGATGCGCCCTAGGAACCGAAGCCGGGCCGCCTTGGCAAGGATGCTAAAACTCGGCGTGCGGCCTAAACCCCTGGTGATGCAGCCGCTTGTGCGCGTACCAACACCCAAGATGACCGGCAGGGGCGCTACCAACGCGCCCTCCAGCTTACTCAGCTTGTTGGCGCCCGGCAGATCCCAAAAAGCCGATGCGTAAAGCAACTTTGCGCCAACCATTTGCTGCCAATTCATCAGCCGAAGACGCGCTGGAACTTCATGGGCAATCCAGAGGGGGTAGCAGGCAGCCGTCCCCGCTACAGTGATTTCCGCCGCCCGCTTCGCTTGCGGTTTATCGGAGAGGGTGTCCGTGAGCAGAACTCCCAGGTATTTGTAGTGGTCGGTGACCTTGAGAACCTTGCCCCGGAACCTCACGCATGGGGGCGACTTTTTTGACTTGGCGTGCCCATATATCGGCATGACTTCCGTCTTGCCCGGTTTCAGGTTGATTTCAAGCCGATAGTCCTCCACGGATGTCGCCACGACATTTACAATCTGTTGAAGCTCCGTGACACTATGCGCAATTACCGCAACGTCGTCGGCGTAAAGCAGGGTCCGTATGTCTTCGATGCGGTTGAGGTCCTCGATCTCCAACTCTTTCGCGATTCGGACCGTTAGCTCATCCATGAAGACGTTGAACAGCGACGGTGACAACGGCGACCCTTGCTGAACTCCCATCTCTTCCAGCACTTCACCAGTGAGTTCGCCATCGACTAGCACTCGCGATGACGTTCTTCGGTAAAAACGCCGCAGAATGCGATAGAACTTGCCCTGTACCCCCATCTGGGTTAGCCTCTGAAACAACCCGGCCCGCCAAACCGTAGGGAATGCCTTTCTCAGATCCACGAACAAAACGAAAGAACGGATGCCAGCTTGTTGTCTAAGGCGCAGACGCTCCTTAAGGACAAAAATCTGGTCCCCCGTACTACGTTTTGGCCGGAACCCACCCTGCTCTGGGCGAAGCCTGCCCGGCTGATCGATGAAAGCCGTAAGCTTCGCCGCCATAAGGGACAGATACATCTTACCCAGACAGCTCAGAATCGCGATGTCTCTCCAATTTTCCGGATCGGTTGGGTCGCCTCCTTTTGGGATGTTGACGATAATCGCTTTGCCCCAGTCGCTGGGGGTGTATTCGCACGATTTCAACCAGTTGAAGAAGCGCACCAGAAAGCTCACAATCCGCGTGCCTCCGTACTTGAGCATCTCGTTCTTGATCTTATCCGGTGAGCACGCTTGTGATTCTGGAGATTTTCCTGGCAGAGCTCCACTTCCTTCTCGGTGTAATCATAGTCCAGCGGGCCCGTCTCAGTCCGGATCTCCTCGGCTTGCGCCATGGCCTCGAGTTGGTCGCGCAGTTTGTCGTTATACTGGAAGGTTTCGCGGGCCTTCCGCTCGGGCTCAATCCGCGCTGCTTCCTCATCAGAACCGACTTCCTCTACACATGCATCCTCCAAAAACTGGTTTTCTTTGGGGACCACCATACGTCGGCGGTATTCTTCCCATTCTTGTAGTTTTTCCCGGAGTGTGCATGCCAGAGTGCCATCGGGCTTCCGAACAGGAGCAGAAGCGTTCGACCGCCGAAGCCCGCCCAAACGCTTTGACAGCTTCCAGTACGTGGCCATGGTAGCGCTCCTGAAGTTGGCAGCGGTGTCATTCTGGACCCGCTTCCACGCTTGCTCCTTCTTCTCCTTGCATAACCTTCTGACCGCCTTCCTCGCTTCTTTATATCTTTGCCAGGCCTCTCGGTTGGCCTCATTCCTTCGCCAGAGGCCGTATGCCTCTCTCCGTCGCGCAATCGCTTCCCTAAGACTCTCATCAAACCATCCATTAGTAAACCCTGGCCTAATCACCCGAACTCCCAAGACCTTCACGGCTGCGCCCGTGAAAGCTCGGACCACTAAGCTAGCGACCCTATCTACCTCCTGCTGAAGCTCATCCGGGTCCTCCACTGCTGATAGATCTGGGAGGCCATCTGGCAACAGCCCCGATATACCAGCTGCAAAGGTCTCGTCGTACTTCAACCTAAGCTTAGACAGCTCACTCTCCTTACCCTCAACTACCCTGCCTATCAAGCGCTCTGCCTTGAATGCTTTGTACCTCTTTACCTCCTTTTTGGGGGGTGGCTGTCCCCCCCAGACCAGTTCCGCCCACACAGCTTTGTGGTCGGTATCAAGGTCTACCTCGTCGACGCCGAAGCTTGCCTCCTCCGCCAGCTCGGAAGAGACGCAGATGTAATCCAGTAGATGCCTTCGTCCACCTACATTTTCCTGCCTAGACCACCAATATTTGTCCCCCCGTGGTTGCGAAAACCCACTGAGATTGCCCAACCCCGTGGCAACAAGCATCGCAGCCAGCAACTCACCATTCCCACTCCTAACCCCTCTACCCCTCTCATCTATCTCGCCAAAGAGGCCCACCACTCCCTCCTCCCGCGCTATTCTGGCGGGCCCCAGCTTAGCATTAGCATCACCAACCGTAACCACATGACCTTTGGTGGCGAAGTAGGAGACGGCCGCCTGCCACGCCTCATAGGCTGCAATAGATTCCTCTCGTTGATTTTCTTGGGGGAAGTAGCCGTTGCCGACGAACACATCCGACGCCGTCGCGCTCCCAGACGACAGCCTCACCCACAATTGCTGTGGGTGTGGAACAGGCGCCTGTACAATGGTAGCGCACGGTGCCAGATAGTTGGCCACCAACGTCAAGACTCCCCCCAAGAGACGCGAGCCCGCACCAGTTGCAACCGCTTTGCCGAGGACTGCGAAGCCGTCGACTTGGAGCTTCTCCACCTTCTGCGACGATAGGTTGTGCTCCTGGACTCCGACGATCACCCAGCCTCGCTCCTTGTAGTGCTCCGGCCATTCCCCAAAGCCTGGGCTATCCGCACCCACTTTGCCTTGCCAATTATGTGAGGCCACCCTCAGTGGGAAGCCTTGCACAAATTGGGAAGAACGAAGCTGATGCCGATGCCTGCGCTTCGGTTGAGCCCGCCTGGAGCCCTCCGCCACCCTCCACGGCCCATCCTGCACCCTCCGCCCCAGCTCCTCCAGCTCCCGCATCCCGCCCCACTCCGCCAAGGGAGATTCACCGCTTGAGGCTTCGCCCTGGGGCTCGTCGACTTCCACGTCGAGCACCCAGTAGCCAAATCCCTGCTTGCGAAGCTCCCTCTGCATCTCTACATACTGGGCACCCCCCCGTGCAGCCCGCTGCTTCTCTCTTTCCCGGAAAGTCCTACCCGTCGCAACGTGAACCTTTCCCGTGAAGAACTTACGCTCCCGCAGCAGCCGCACCATCTTCTCCGCCTTCTCACAAGACGCACATTTAATCCGCAAATGTCGCCCACTACCTCTGCCCGCGAATTCCACCTCGACTTCCCCGAGACCGAGAATTCGGAGCTCTCGCGCCATGACCACTGTCTGAGAGACATGCGACAGCCCCCATACTATGCAACATCTCTTATCCAGCTCATTTCGTACCTTCCTCCGCCACCTCCTCGGTGGCGGTACCGCTTGCCACACGCCGTGACCAGACCTTTCCGGACGTGACTTCTCTTCCGAGGTTGGGGAGGGTGATCGAGATGCAGCAGGATTGCTGGCTCTACGTGATTCAGGTTGCCCGTCAGGTACGCGAGCACTCGACCACCCCACCCCGGCCGAGTAGCTATCACCACCCGCAGGCGCACTCCCACGGGGAACGTCTAAACCTGAAGGATTACCGCCTTGACCCATAGGGCCAGCACTAGCGGCCGCGCTCTTCGCATAAGAACCTGACATAAGTGGTATGGACCCCGGTGCCGCATTGATCGAGTTGTAAACTCGATAAATGAGGACCCAGGTGGGGTTATTTAAAGCTCAACCCTTAAAAAGCATACGTGTACGTATGTATAGGAATACACACAAACACTCACCTGCATCCGTAACCAGGCACGAGGCAGGACCCGCTGTGCATCATCGAGGTAGGTGTCGTGGCAAACCACCCTGCGTCCGATAAACGCTGCAAGTGAGTCATCTACCGAGAGCACAGAGTGACAGGCCCGTGCACGTGTACCCACCACCCCATAACCCTCCGCCAGAGCAACCCCATGGCATCCGCAGGATGAGCACGAAGAGTGCTGAGAGAGAGGGTGAGCCAGGAGCCCCGCTCCGGTCCGTCGTTACTTTGGTCATTTAGTAGTTTCAAGGCTTGTGGTAAGGTGTAGGCCTCTCGCCTTCGTACAAACTCCGACCGACAGTAGTTTGGTTGACCATCCTTCGCGGTGACCCTCTGAACACAACCCCCTCCCCCAGTGCCCACCCCTTGTGATTCCAGAGGCCACCCCGAGCCAAGAGCCATGAGTATGATGAGCAACTCACATGAGTTACTCTCAGTAATTGGGACCCGTCTCATAAATCAATGGAACGCTTATCGTGCGCCCCTCATAGGCTCAGCCCGCCCATGTGAAAGCTAGGCCTCGCCCAAAGCAAAGCAAAGCAAAGCAACAAAAAAGAAAAAAAAAAAAAGAGAGAGAGAGAGAGAGAGAGAGAGAGAGCGAGAGCGAGGCCGCCGTGGCTCGCCCGCAATCCAGCTGGGTGCACCTCGTCACAACCACTCATCGGCGTGAGCTCATAGCTGTGTGCGACATAGGTACAAGAGCAAGAGGAGAAACAGTGTGCCAGCGTGGATGTGTGGGTGAGGCAGTGCGGTGAGGCAAAGCAGCGATGCCTGAGTCGAATCCCTGGAGACGGAACCTAGCATCAAAAACATCGTATAAGTCTACCCCAGGCCTCCATCCACCGAGTGGTGAGCTCGATAAAAGAAGACCCGAGTGGGGTTATTTAAAGCTCAACCCTTAAAAAAGCATAAACATGTACGCCGCCAGGAACCCAACAACAATAACATAGCAGCCAGGAACCCAACAACAATAACATAGCAGCCAGGAACCCAACAACAATAACATAGCAGCCAGGAACCCAACAACAATAGCATAGCTTCCGTAACCAGCCTTCAGGAACCCGCCTCAGTTACCCGCCCCCGTAACCAGGCCAGAGACGTGACGTACTATGCATCATTGAGGTGTCGTGGCAAGCCACCCTGCGTCCGATAGAAGCTACAAAAGAGTCATCTACCGAGAACACTAAGTGACAGGCCCGGTCACATGCACCCAACACGTCCCGACCCTCCGCCAGAGCATCCCCATGGCATCCGCAAAGTGAGCACGAGGGGTTCTGGGAGAGAGGGTGAGTCAGGAGCCCCGCGTCCAGGCAGTCGCTACTGTGGCAGTTGAGTGATTTCAAGGCTTGTGGAAATGTGTGGAGCCTGTCGCCTTCATACCCACTCATACCGACAGTAGTTTAGTTAACCAACCTGTCCAGTGACCCACTGAGCCCAACCCCCTCCCTCAGATAACCCCCACCCCCCGCACCCCGAGTGATACCAGAGGCCACCCCGAGCCAAGAGCCGTGAGCGTGGTGAGAGAGCTTCTCTCAGTAAAAGTTTCCGTCTCATGAATCAGTGGAGCACTGATTATGTACCCCTCATAACAAGCTGCCAACGGCCCCAACCCCGCCGTGTGGCGGTGACACCCAACCATGTATTGGTGCCCCCCAAAATAATAATAATAATAATAATAGTGCCTCTCTGTCAATGGCTGATGCATTTCTGCACATGCGCCTCCATCGTCTCACCCGTGAGGGGAGTACGAAGAATTGACGATAAGCTCTAATGACACCCCCGCAAGGGCAGTTCCAACACTTCCAGACGGGCCGGTATGTTCAATGAAAATACTGGTCCAGAAATAGACCGGTATGTTCAATGAAAATACTGGTGGCACCGACGGGAATCGAACTGGCGACAGGGCTCAGATGGTAGAACTTGACCACTGGGCTATCACGGTGTCCATAATAATAATAATAATAATAATAATAATAATAATAATAATAATAATAATAATAATAATAATAGTGCTTCTCTGTCAATGGCTGATGCATTTCTGCACATGCGCCTCCATCGTCTCACCCGTGAGGGGAGTACGAAGAATTGACGATAAGCTCTAATGACACCCCCGCACGGGCAGTTCCAACACTTCCAGACGGACCGGTATGTTCAATGAAGATACTGGTGGCACCGACGGGAATCGAACTGGTGACAGGGCCCAGATGGTAGAACTTGACTACTGAGCGATCACGGTGTCCATAATAATAATAATAATAATAATAATAATAATAATAATAATAATAATAATAATAGTGCTTCTCTGTCAATGGCTGATGCATTTCTGCACATGCGCCTCCATCGTCTCACCCGTGAGGGGAGTACGAAGAATTGACGATAGGCTCTAATGACACCCCCGCAAGGGCAGTTCCAACACTTCCAGACGGACCGGTATGTTCAATGAAAATACTGGTCCAGACGAACCGGTATGTTCAATGAAAATACTGGTGGCACCGACGGGAATCGAACTGGCGACAGGGCCCAGATGGTAGAACTTGACTACTGAGCTATCACGGTGTCCATAATAATAATAATAATAATAATAATAATAATAATAATAATAATAATAATAATAATAATAGTGCTTCTCTGTCAATGGCTGATGCATTTCTGCACATGCGCCTCCATCGTCTCACCCGTGAGGGGAGTACGAAGAATTGACGATAAGCTCTAATGACACCCCCGCAAGGGCAGTTCCAACACTTCCAGACGGGCCGGTATGTTCAGTGAAAATACTGGTCCAGAAATAGACCGGTATGTTCAGTGAAAATACTGGTGGCACCGACGGGAATCGAACTGGCGACAGGGCCCAGATGGTAGAACTTGACCACTGGGCTATCACGGTGTCCATAATAATAATAATAATAATAATAATAATAATAATAATAATAATAATAATAGGCTTCCTCAGACTGTAGCATCAGATCCAGATCCTGGACATGTGCCTCCATAATAATAATAATAATAATAATAATAATAATAATAATAATAACAATAATAATAATAATAATAATAATAGTGCTTCTCTGTCAATGGCTGATGCATTTCTGCACATGCGCCTCCATCGTCTCACCCGTGAGGGGAGTACGAAGAATTGACGATAAGCTCTAATGACACCCCCGCAAGGGCAGTTCCAACACTTCCAGACGGGCCGGTATGTTCAATGAAAATACTGGTGGCACCGACGGGAATCGAACTGGCGACAGGGCCCAGATGGTAGAACTTGACCACTGGGCTATCACGGTGTCCATAATAATAATAATAATAATAATAATAATAATAATAGTGCTTCTCTGTCAATGGCTGATGCATTTCTGCACATGCGCCTCCATCGTCTCACCCGTGAGGGGTACGAAGAATTGATGATAGGCTCTTATGACACTCTCGCAAGGGCAGTTCCAACACTTCCAGACGGACCGGTATGTTCAATGAAAATACTGGTGGCACCGACTGGAATCGAACTAGCGACAGGGCCCAGATGGTAGAACTTGACCACTGGGCTATCACGGTGTCCAAATAATAATAATAATAATGATAGTGCTTCTCTGTCAATGGCTGATGCATTTCTGCACATGCGCCTCCATCAATAATAATGATAATAATGATAATAATAATAATAGGCTTCCTCAGACTATAGCATCAGATCCAGATCCTGGACATGTGCCTCCATTAATAATAATAATAATAATAATAATAATAATAATAATAATAATAATAATAAACACTTGCACCTGGATTACCGTAACTTTCACCGAACCAATATAATTATGTAGTACAATTAAAACGACAACAACAACGCAACCAACAAAATTATTATGTTCTACCCGCATTTGTTTGTAGAAGCTACAAAAACCAAATTGGCAAAAGCGCAGGACAAAGTGGCAGAATCCCACGCCGGCCCGGCAGCAAAACAAAGAAACAACAAAACGTTGTGATCTTTTCTTGCACGTGTCAGCGCACGTGTCCACCAGTAGATGCCGCTAAATGTGGCGAGAATTTTCATTCCTTAAATTCACTTCACTTTTCACAATTCGCCTTCCTAAGATTACTAGTATTAACTATATCTAGTAAATTAATATATACTTATCAATTGTCAATGATCATGAACAATTGCAAGCCTTATATATAATTAGCTTATAATTAATCTAGATCTAGCTATATTATAGCTACTTAGACCTGCCAACGTAATGCAATTCAGGGGAAAATATCTGTAATGTATCAAAATTTTCTTTTTTAACAGAGTAAACGTGAAAAAAACGTCATGAAATTAAAGCAGTGTCATGATCAGCGCTAGCCATATGCATGCAGCCTTGCAATTGCAATGCTCGAGCATGTGATTTTATGACATATTTTCCTGAACTGATGTCTTCACACACACTACAAATACAGGTGGAACGAGAAGGAAAGTCTTGAACCGGTCCGGATGCACGAAAACATTCAAGCAAAATTAAAATAATGAAACAAAATGATCAATTTAATGAAAAACTTACTTTCGAAAAATATAGTATATTTCGAAAACAGTGCCAGAATCCAAGTGTATTACTTGGTAGCAGCGGGAAGAGCGGGTCTGCATGGATCATCAAGTCATACCAACAGTTATGGCACTCTGGGAGCAGAAGGAACCCTCCGCACGCAAGCCATCTTGCTTGTTAACGTTGCAATCGCCTTCCTCTACGCCGCAGGTGTAATCGCATGGATCGTACTCATCGCTACCATCTGACATCTTGGCGCGGGTCTTGAATGACCCTTTGTGAACCGTGCTTTTGCATTTCTGGCAAATGTCATTGCCAAATTCCCTCACTTCAAACGCGACCTCGCACACGCAGCACATGAAGTGGACAGAACACTTGTGCTTTCCAATGAAACCTTTCTTTGCAAGCCTCTCGTCGAACTTCCAGTCGTCATCATCTTCCTATTTTTCTTCTTGTTCTTCCTCCTTACAGTCTCGGAGCTCTCCTGCAGCGGGAGCCTTGGGCCTGCCCCTTTTCGCAGCAGGCTCCAGAAACTTGCTGACACGATAAAATTTTGCAGTATCTTTAAGCAAAACTTGCTGTGCACTCGCCCCCTTTCACTCCCTCTCAGTATGCGTATCATTTCACTCTCTGATGGAACGTCACGGGAAGGGCGTGGGCGATTGATGGGTCTTGTGACAGATCGATAGAAGGAAACAGTGGGTCTTGGCGAGCATGATACTCGCACAAATCTGCATACGCTAGCCTTTTTGCTTCCTCTCCCGCCTTACCCCAACTCCCCCCCGTCCAAACTTAACCCCACACTGCTCTCCCTTCCAGTTAAGTCCTTGACAGCGAATGGTTAGTGGGCCTGTTGTGTTGCTCTGAGGAGTGGATGTAGTGGGATGTGGTGATTCTTTCTTTGTCTGTCTAGAGTTCTGAGGGGTGTGGGTGTCGGTTTCTCTTGTTCTTTCCGTTTCTCTTTCACTTTTGATTGTGAGTGTTTTGGTTGCAATGGTGAGGGTTGCACGAATTGCGTGTCTGGTGAGGTTGTGAGGGCAGGAGTTGTTGTTGGGGTATTGAGCACTAGTGAGCGTGCGTTGTGGAGGGTTGTGGGGTCTGTCTAGGAGTGTGTTTCGAGCCAATGGAGCACTCGACAGTTCCCCCCCCCCCCCCCCCCATGTGCTCCAGTGGGTTGTTCCAAGTGTTTGTTGTCACTTTGCTCCGTTTGGCGCTCACTTTCCTCCTCGCCCTCTTGCTCAGCTTCACAAGCAATTATTTTTTCCCCACTTTCAATGTTTCCCTCCATTGCATCTTCTCCACTCTCCATAATGACTAGCTCATACTCTTCCTCTTCAGAGCTGTCTTCCCCTTCAGACTTATCTCCTTCTTCCTCTTCACCCTCCTCTCCTACTTCTCCTCTCATCAGAGTAACTCCTTTTGCTCCTTTCTTGCGAAACTTACCATTCTTGTTCTTTGCTTTTCTTTTGAGGAGTTAGAGTGAGAAAACTTTGAACTGGTTCGTTTGGGGTTTGACTTGAGTTTGGGGCAAAAACGCTTAGTGTGTCCAGTTTGATAGCAGTTGTAGCATGTTGCAGTGAGCAACCATTCCTGCTCTGAACTATCACTATTCCCATTACCTTCGCCCTTTTCCCCTTTCCCGTTCTTTGTCCATTTCTTATGTTTCTATCTCTTTCCTCCTTTCTCTCCTCCCTCTCCCTCTCCTAGGAGTAGATTCGCTCCCTTACCCTCTCTCTTTCTCTCTCTATCCTTCTTACGTTCCTTTCTGAGTCTCTTCTGATTTGCTTCCCACAACACGTAAATTTCTCTTGCAGAATCTACCATGCCATCATGAGTTGGCCTGCTCGCTGCTGCTAATCTATAATGATCATTGATGTATACAGACACATAGGCCTCATGCTCTGCTAGCTTCTCTAATGACACATTTACTGCTTCCTCTGGCTCAAAAAGCTTCCCTCTCAGGGCCTCTAGCCACTTCTTCTGCAGTAGATGTTGTGTTAGATACTCATCCATATCCTCTGTCTGTCTCGGTCTCATCTCTTTAAATGCTTTCTCCTCGATATATCTTGCTACACCACTTAGATTACAGTATTTTCTTTGATAATGCAGACTTTCTCGAACGGGCAATTAACCTTTGTGCTGCGAAGAAATTGGATTACTTTATATTCCGAGAATGCTGTCGTAACGAGAAGTTGGAACATTCTGCAGCAATGCAGATACTGCTGCTCTTCTCTGTATCTCTTCTTTCTCAGCAAGTACACGTCCTTGTTGGTTCTTGTCATCGCTCTTTTCTTCTTTCTGTTCGCTTTTTCCTCCCAAGCTTTCTTCTCTTCCTTTGTGAGGTCTTTCCAGTTGGCAGGTTTATCTGTCTGTGACTTCTGGTGTGGTGTTTGCCTACCTCTCTGTCTCTGTTGTCGTGTTTGTTGTGTCTCTGTTTCATCTTCTTCGTCTGATCCCTCGGGTGTGTCCACCTCATGTGGTTCTCTCGGTTCTTCCATTTCTTCTGCTTTTCTCATCCTGTCTCTCTCAAAACCATATTTTCTTTATATTAATACTTTCGCAAGAACGGTGTTCAGAACCGGAGCACTTGTTGACTTGCCAGATTAGGCAAATCTGAAATGTTTTACTGAGAACAGATTTAGGTACAAATAAAGGCGCGATCTCAAAGCGCGTGTCCTGACCTGATAGTTACAAATGTCACAATCAGTCTTATCGATATTAATCAAGTCTCGTGACTAACCTCAGTCGTATCAATAAAATTCAAGTTTCACAATCGTTGAATATACGGACTAATGAATTATAAAATACCAATTCTAATCAAACAAAGAACCTGGTATAAAGCTCCCCCTAATTCACTACTTATCATCCTAAATCTACACTTACTCTCTACCCATATGAACTGCAATACGCTCGCTGTTGAGCAGAGAGAGTCACTTAGCAGAGTGTCCAGTCATCCGATCAGCGCCACGCTTGAATACAGAGTGGCTCAAGATCTTCTTTGACAATATGTCAGCTCGGTTATCCTCCGATTGCACCCATCTGACCATAACCTCCCCCTTCCGTATCGCCTCAGTTACATGATGATGTCGAAGAGCAATGTGCCTCAGCCGCTTTCCAAACACCGAGTTTGGTGCCGTGCTCACCGTAGCTTGGTTATCTACATTCAACACCGGCGTCGACTCCAACTCCTTGCTCAGCGGGTTGTGCTCCGACCGTGGCAGAGACTTCACCACGTTGCGAATCGCCTCCAAGTCGTGCAGCACTTCAGATGCGGCGTACGTCTCGCTTTCCTGCGTTCCCGTTGCAAGATGCTTCTGAGTCGTAGCCCTGATCGCAACTGGTCCACCAGCGAGAAACACCACTCCCCTCGTTCTGGAATACATCTTCTCCCCACTTCCCAGCGACGAATCCGAATCTGCCTCCAGCACCCTGTTGCAGTCAGACGCAAATCGTACGCCCCTGTTACGCACATGCACAAAGTAGCGGAGCAGCTGCTCCGCCGCGCAATAATCGAACTTCTCTCTGCTGGCTTGATGCTCAGCTAAGCACGCAATAGCCGTGACCGCCTCTGGAACGCTCGCCTTCAGATACACATAGCTCCCCACGATCTCCTGAGGCTCGTACTCAAGCATTGCTGGCACCATTCTCGATCCCTCCGGAAGCCAAGGCGTCTTGGCAGGCATCCATGGGCGTCCATCGCTCCTCTTGAACCTCTGCATCAAAGTAGCTATGTATTGCCTCTGGAACAAAGTGATTGAATACACTCCCCCTACACGCTTGGCCTCAAACTCAATCGACAGAAATTCCTTCACCTTACCAAGATCCTTGACATTACCCCATTCTTCGTTCAGCTGCCGCACGTACTGCTCCCTGCTCGCCTTCGTCGCTGCAGCATGAATGCTGTCATCAACATGATATGTCAAGATCTCTGTTTTGTTGGTCTCCTTGTCCACCCGTCCAAAAACCACTGGGTCAACAATGCTCTGTTCGAACCCCAGTTTCTTTTGTGTTGGGACAACTCTGTCATTCCAATATACATGACCTGAAGGCTTCTGACCGTTCACATCTCCTACAGCTTCCCACACCGTGTTAGGAGGCACATACCCTGCAGGGGAATTCTCAATCGTACATTCGGAAATGCACTTTCCTCATCGACACTGAATATATCCATGTCCTGCAATACTGCCAGCGCACATGTTAGCCAAACCATCTCCACCCTGCAAGTTGGTAGGTCAACCTTATCGTATTGCCATGCCTGCTGCAAGAAACCTATTCCAGCTATTCGTGAATTAGTTTCCACCATTGGGCCATCAGCAGTCTCTCTTTTCTCAAAATCGACAAACCTTGTCGGTACGAGAGGCTCACCTGGTGGCTTCTCAGAGATATGACGCTCGACTATGGCACCAAGCTTCAGGTGTTTGTCTATATCCGCAAACCTGGACTCATTGAACTTCCCTGACGCAGTAGCCTCACGATACGGAACCGGTATGGTCACTAAGAATGCCCCTGAACGAAAATTGCTTGGCCTAGTTCGTTCCCTGTTTCTAGGCTGAGACACGATGTTGGTAGTAGTAACAGCCGCTCCATCCCAAGTAACAGGCACCCCATTCCTGTTCCTCTTGTTTTCCACTCTAGGAGCAAGTGGGTTAGCAGCATTTCTCTTGCTCTCAGCTTTGTTTTCACCTACCTGAGTTGCTACCCCACTACCACCGCTCAGCACCCCATCCTCCCCATGAACCAACTGAACGAGGCCACCCTCACCACCGTCGACTCCCCCAGTCGAATCCTCCACTCGCGACACACTGGTTTCCGTAACATACACTTGCCGTTGCTGTTCTCCGACCTCGTCTGCCAAACTCTGAATCACGAGCCACTCGTCGTCGCTGAAAAATTTCCCGGGATACTCGTCACTTTTGCCACTTTTTTTCCCGTGCGATGTTGGAGCTGTGAAAAGAGTGTTGAGACGACATTGCCATTCTGCTCTTTGGGTAGAGCGTAGGCCACCCATGCGTTGTATGATCTCTGACCATAATGTCTGCAGTCACCTTGATCTTCTTGTCATAGTAACTCCAGACCACATATGCAGACTGCTCCACGTCCACTCCCGTAAACACCCCAGGCTCCCCCCTCTCATGCACCTTCTTTCCTTCTTTGTATGTTACACACATAGACCCAAAAGGATGTAGCATAGAGTAATGAGGGGGGGCCTGCCATAAAATGCTTCATGCCTTGACGTCGTTGTTCCCGCTCTTCCTTGTAGATTCAGTAGGAACACAGCGTAGTTGACTGCAAGCGGTAGGAAGTAGACAGGCACTGATATCGCAACCAGAAGCGTTGTCGCCAGACTAAACACCACCTTAATCCCTGCCCCAGCATATGCGTCTTTACTTGGGTCATCACGTACAGGAAGATGACGTTCCACTCCTTTTTGCTTTAGATGTTCTTTGATGCCAGTAGCACTCCTTGTCTGTTCGAAACCTCTTCATCTTATTGCCAGTCTGCGTCTCAGACCACACTTGTAGTTGCTTCACTTGCTCCATAGTAGCTTTCTGATCCCTCGACTTGCACCAGTAGTTGCGTAGTAGCCCCGTAACATTATCCACAAACACGTTGCAGTACGGGTCTCTCCGTACATGGGAAACAGGATCCTCCCTATCCCGTCCCCACTCCAGTCTTCCCCAGCCTTTTCACATATAGTCAGGGACGCCCCCACAAAGTTCGAATGCTTTCGCATCTTCGTCGTTTGACACGAAGTGCAAGCATGATTATCCATCGACCCTTTCCCTTTCAACGTGATGTTGTTCATTTTCACAAACTGCCTCGCCATCGTGGTTCCAAAGTGAAACACGTCATGCAGCTTTCCAGCATCCACAGTCGTAGCAGGGTCCATTGTAGCCGTCCAGAATGCAGATTGGTAGGGCAGCAAATGCAACTTGCTTTCATTCTTTGCCTCCGCTGCAGGCACAGTCTTAAACTTATACTGACAGGTCACCGGATCAAAATCCCCTACCAATATCTTGTCGTCGGGTCGCACGTCAACTTCTTTTTTCGTAACGAAGAAACCGCCGCCTTGCATCGCAATACCGTATCCTTGTTTTTGTAGCTGTCCGGCCGAGAGGAGCACCCGATCCAACGTTTCAAGGCAGAAGGTCTCCCCCATCTTCACTTGTTGAGGCTTCCCTTCCCCCGTCATTCCAACAAACTCCATTCTTCCCATCACAGTTGCCTTTGTAGGCCCATCTATTCCCCTCATGTCCAGCCCTTCGTCTTCTCTGTCATGTAGCATCGACGCGTCCGGTACCAAATGTTTCGATGAACCACTGTCGAGACATATCGCTCTTCCCTCTCGTTCTTCCCCACCAACCGCCATCATGCTTGCAGGATCATCCTCCATAGGCGTGTTGGGCGGCTTCCTCTCTTCATCTGCTTCGCCTTCTTGAACAGCAGCCGTAGATGCATTTTCTCCCTCATCAACTCCAACCGTGATGGTAGTACGCATCTCGTCCCACGCCCCCACCGTTCTTTCATTCGTTGTAGCCGCCCCCCTTGGACCCCGGTCCCGTCGTATAACCGATTGCAGACCCGTCTGGTCCCCTTCTCCACTGCCGGGTCCTGTCGAAGTCACACTCGCCATCTTCTTCTCTTCCGCAATAGCATGTGGTGGCGGGAATTGTCGCGCTCTCTCTCGTAGCAACATTCGTTCGTTGTCATTCCCGGCCTTGTCTATTGCTTGCATGAGAGCCTCCCAGCTAATGTCGATCCACTCAGCTGCGTCCGTCGTCGGATGCATCATCAACGCTGTTATATCTCGGCATCAGCTCCGTCTTGCCCGTGTCTGGCCTTTCAAGAAAGAAACGTAGCATTTGCTGAAACGCCAAGTTCGCTCGCATAACAGTTATAGTTGACGCATGCACTCCAAGTCCCCTTGCCGGAGCCAAAGCTTCGTTGTCCAACACAGCTTGCCACGAAGACTTGACTCCCTCCGTCTGGGTGTACTTGCAGAATACGCATGCACTCCAAGTCCCCTTGCCGGAGCCAAAGCTTCGTTGTCCAACACAGCTTGCCACGAAGACTTGACTCCATCCGTCTGGGTGTACTTGCAGAATATCTTGTGAGTCCTCCAGTCCTGCCCTTGGCACCACCTTCCACAGTAGTAGACCATCCTGCAGTGACCACATTTCTTCGTTGCTGCCTTGGCGCAGAACTCACACTCCCTTGCAACCCTCTTGAGTAGCCCTTCCGCAGTAGCAACACCCGCTCCTTCTTCCAGCCCTTTGACGTAATCTTCCCAGTTGTGCGGCACAACCTTGAAGTTATAAAACCACTTCCAGTATCGCAGTTCGCGTAAACAGGCGTTATTAAAGCATGTCCAGTAATCTGCTATGTTTATTTTTCCGTTGCTGTAGTCCCGATGCATCCAATTCTTCTTCTTCCCCAATGTAGATCATCGGGCTTGCTGCAGCCATGAATGCAAATGCCTTCTTTCTTCCGGTGTCTTTCGCCCCAACTTCGATGAGACCTCCCCCATCCGCAGCCGGTGTAAGGTAAGCATCCATCGTTCGTGGGACCTCCATATCGTTGGTAGACATTGCAAAACACGACACGACCGGCGCACCGTTGTTGGCTTTCTTTCCGGCACCCTTGTCTCCCGGCTTAGCATTGGTTTGGCTCGCGCTCCCGTTACCAACCGGCCTTTGGTTCGCATTCATTAATCTTCTTTCGATACCTGTCCTTCAACGTAGGGCACCTTCTTCCCTGGTGGTCATGCCCAGGGATCCTGCACTTTATGGTACAGGTGAAGTACTTGTGCGGGTTGCCGCAATTGTAGCATCCCAGCTTCCTTCCTTCCTTCGCCGGTGCTTCCTTCGCCCTTTGTTGCTGAGTAGCCACCATTGCTGTGCCCAACGCTCTTTCCTCCCTTGACATTGCTTCATTCGCAATCACTCGCCGCTCGAATAGTTGCTTGAACTCATCCCACGTAGTCGAAGGCGTAGCCACTTGAGCGTCTAAGAACGAGTCGGACTTCCATAGATTTCTTTGTTCGCACTTTCCAAGTGCAGTCTTAATAAACTGCATTCTCATTGTAGCACTTATCGGCTCGTCGCGAGCTTCCAGAAACTGGCAATGAGACTCGAAGTTGCTGAGTTGCGCCCGTAGGTCTTCATTGCAATTAAACTTCCATCCGCACACCAGGTTGTTCCTCCGTTGCTGCTCATTCCCCTGGTACCGGTGCCGGAGCATCCTCAGTAACTCCTCCAGTCTCAGTTGCTCTTCACGCACTAGGTGCCGCACGATCCGTTCAGACGCCGATCCGTACTCCAGCCCTTTGTACATCCACATGAAGATTTGGGCCCTTCTGGCCAGCACTCTTCTCCGTTGAACCGGAGTCAAGTCATGCTTTTGATCTTGTTGCTTGTTGTCGCCGTCTCCACGCCTTTGCCGCGCAGCACCCTCTTTGACTTCCTTGGCCTCCGCCTGCAGTTCTGCTTCGACCTTTATCCGCCATTGAAGTACTTCGGCCAGCGGCTTCACATACTCCCAACACTCGATCGATGCCAGGTCCGCCCGAACCTGCGCGTACCAATCGTCCCAGCTCCTCCCCGACACACCATCCTTGAACGTAGGCGCCTTCCCTTGCAGTATAGCGGTCGCAGCATCCTTTAGCGCAGAAGAGGACATAACCCTTTATATTAATACTTTCACAAGACCGGTGTTCAGAACCGGAGCACTTGTTGACTTGCTAGATTAGGCAAATCTGAAATGTTTTACTGAGAACAGATTTAGGTACAAATAAAGGCGCGATCTCAAAGCGCGTGTCCTGACCTGATAGTTACAAATGTCACAATCAGTCTTATCGATATTAATCAAGTCTCGTGACTAACGTCAGTCCTATCAATAAAATTCAAGTTTCACAATCGTTGAATATGCGGACTAATGAATTATAAAATACAAATTCTAATCAAACAAAGAACTTGGTATAAAGATTTTGTTATTGCCGCTTTATGGTCTCGGAAAGCATCAGGAAGGACATCCCCGAGGGTTGTGCTAATACCGCAGGCATACTCCTCTACGAGTCTGATAATAGCAACTCTGTAAATCCTTTTTGTTTCCGCTAAACACCTGTGTGTGAGACATCAATTGTCTCATGCTAATCTCATGGTGCCGAAATTCGTTTCCCCAAAGATCATAACCGATGATTAGGTTATTACCCAGTCACTCACGAACCTAATACCTTTACACTCCGGTTTGCTGAGGGACTTCGTTAGAAGCCACTATGCCAATCGACACTTTAATTCGCAAGTAGATAGCAGAACTGACAAACTCAAAGGTAATAACGAAACTGAAATAAAGTCCGCACGACTGTAATTATTACAAAATAGTTATTGTCCAATCCTGAAATGCCAATATAGATCGTTACGTCCGTTACCATCATTGACTAGAACTATACGGTCATTCGACTATACGAATAAATTACTTACCAGTCACAAAGAAATTATTAATAGTAAGCGTAGTTATCCTACCTACGTTTTAGACAAGAATATATTATCGTGCAGGACAACGGGAATTGGCTGGTGTTTGCTTTGGTTGTTTTGGCTTTGCTAGTCAGAGGCTCCCACATTTTCCCACCATCTTTAATCCTTATTTCAATGATATAAGTGAAGAAGATTGTGTTATTGGCGAAGTTGTTGAAATTTGTTTAGTATTAATAAAATGATAGGCATCAATAAATATATTCTTTTATAACCGAACCGGTACTGAAAAGGGGGGAGAAGGAATTATGCAGGCACACCCGGTATATAATGGCAATACTTACCGTTCCGGTCTGTTATCCTTGGTCTGGAGATTACGGAGTCCCTACTTTAGATATTCCAGGCCTCAGTCTTCATATCGTTAGAACAGTTATCTGTTATTAACTTGAATATCTTATTAACCCTTAACGTCACGGTCCACTAGCTAGATCCACTTAAGTGGATCTAAATTTTATGAGTCAAAATAAAGAGTATTTTTAGTTTATTTTTACTAGATTTAGATCGCCGTTTACTTGCTAAGCAAAATTTATTTACAGTTACAGTTGTGAGCCAAAAAAAAAATTATCTGATGCATATGATGTGTGAAAAAAGTTGATTTTGCTATATTGAATGTAATATACTTTCAAGTACTTCTGTGAATTTGCTACGCTACATACGTTAGTACTATGCATTGAAAAGTAATAAACAAACATTAAACACATATAACAAAATAGCATAGCACAAAATTAGTATCATAATTGACAGATAGAATGAGATTGGTGCACTTTAAATTTTCGAAATACACTACTACCTACGACCGAAGAAAAATAAAACAAAACTGAAACAAAACTAAGGAGATACATGAAAACAAAGAAGATGAAGTGAATAGAGAACACAAGAAGAGAAAATAAGAAAGAAGATGTGTGAAATATTTAATATTGGCTCGCGGATGAGACAAAAAACGAAGTTTTGCAAAGTGATTTGAGTCTAGGAAACAATAATTCAGAGCCGAAAACAAAACAGTAAGCATCCAAATAAAAAGAGGAAGGAGAGTAGTAGTCACAGAAAAGAAAAAGATACCTTAGAACTTTGAACGCTGTATGATTGCAAAGAGGATGAAGAGGTGACAAGAAACACAAGAGGCCAAAAATGTCAAATATACTGCATTGGAAATTTAGATCATGAGTAATAATCACTACAATAGATATGCAGAAGCGCTGAAGTAAATGAAAATCAAAATAATGATAGTATATGATAATTTTACAACGATAAGCAGTTGATAGTCTGATACATACTCCATAAGTAAGGGAAGCTCAAACTCAAATTTTTGAAAGTGAAATGGCAACTGAAAGAGTGAGTAAATATATTCACGAAAGGCAAATATAACATACAAATGTATACAAAACAATTCATAATGATGCAGAGGACAGGCTCCTATGCTACACTATAGTCTCTGTGCGTTGGAAACAAACCCATTTCCAATAACATACAAAACAACACTCGTGAGAAAAGTCAACACAAACAAACAAAAAGACAGTTTTGTCCTCAGAAGAGAAAACGCTATTATAAGCAAACATAGTCTATATACTAACAATACAACACAGCTCAATATTCCCATGCAATGCTATCTGTGCAAGACGGTACTCGCAAACACCATTAGTTCATATTTTGATAATCCTGAGAAAAAATGCTTTGGGAAAAAGCAAAAACTAAGTAAAACAAATACCATTTGAAACCTCAAACAAGGAAAGTGTTGAGGAGCACCGTTACAAATTTGCATGACAGGATGTTGCGTGGTTTCATAGAACGAGCTATTAGAATGGATGCCATGCTGATCAAAAATCGACTTTTCACCACAGATTTTCCGGGAAAAATATTGCTGTTGACATTCAAGACAACACAAAAAATTAGTTTTTCATTTTTGTGTCAGATTTTCATTTTTGTGACAGTTTTTCATTTTTGTGACAAAAATTCAAATTTTCAAATTTAACGGTAACATTTCGCGAAAATTTACGATATTTTGCGGACGAATATAGCCGTTAATTTGAAAAATTCAAATTTTCACCCAAAATCAAAATTCCAACCAAAACTGAAATTCCAACCAAAACAGAAAAATCAATTTTTTTTGTTGTATTGAATGTCAACAGCAATACTGAAAAACTTGAAATGAACGAGTGGCACCTCAAATCGTTCTACAAAGTCAGTTTTGCCACTTTTCACACCGGAAGAAAGTCGAAATATAAACTAGAGGTGATTCAGATTCATAATACTTGCTTTATTGACTAATATATATACAAAAAACCATGTTGTACGCTTTCTTGTAAACCTCTGTAAGATCCCATCCACTCGAGTGGACCGGATCCACTCGAGTGGATCGTGGTAGGTTAAGGGTTAATACTATCGTAACAGTTGACTCAGTAGCAAACCAGCTCCACTTGAACGTCCTTTAATAGGTGATGAATTCAATCCTTACAGATAAAAGCCCGCCAAACGAACGAAACAGTTCGTACAGGTCTCTAAGTCATAAAATAAAAGGTATCCACAGGACATATTAGCATTGGTGCCACCCACATTAGTAAAGTCATATCCCTATTTCCATACTATGAACTATTAATATTCATTAACGTTTTTACCGGTTATATTATTATTCACATCACCTTGTTAACTTCCCAAGAGTGTTGTTTATTAAGAGTTCGTTGTATTTGCCAACTGAAGAGTTGTATACAAACTCACATGCTGCTATTCTTCCTCTTCCTCTCCTTCTCCATCTTCACCATCTTCATCCTCATCATCTTCTTCATCACTTTTATTATCTTCTTCTTCTTCCGTTTCCTATGTCTAAGTTATTGTCATTCAAATCTATCTTCGGTTGTAAACTCAACCTTACTTATTATTAATAAATTTTGTCAGAGTTTTAAACATTCAACATCCGTCATATTATTAGTATTCTATTAAAATAGTGCTTGCGTAAATGAATAACAGCCTTCAGGTATATCTTTCACTGACTTCAAGTGTATATATATTACCCTAGTATAAAGTTCATTTTGAAACCCGAAACTCGCGTTTGAAGAAGCACCAGTTGAAGTTCCGATGAATGCACGATATTGATATGTTGAAAAAATTACGAAACACAAATGACTCTAACAGAAAGTGTTTTCTGAAATTCAATCCATCTCAGGCGGACGTTCCCACGTAGATTCACCGGTTGTGTGGTTGAAATAATACACTTCTCCTGTATCAGTGGTTAGTTGCTCCCATCCGACTTCTGCCTGTTGGTACTCCGGCTCTGGGCCGTTATATTCTGAAGGCCTCTCCCATACTGACTCATCAGTTACCTCATTCCAGTAGTAAGGTGTTCCGTCGTCTGTGTACATGAGCTGCCATGAATTAGCTGGTTCTGGCTCTGGCTCTGGTTCCGGCTCCGGCTCTGGCTCCGGCTCTGGCTCGGGGGGCGGCTGACGAGGTGGTGGTCGTCTGGCAGGAGGTGACCTCTTGGGTGTGGGATCAGGCGATGGCTCCGCCTGAGGAGAAGGCCGTGCTGGTGGTGGCTTCCTTGCGGGAGCGGGCGAAGCTGCTTCTACCTCGGGCTCAGGCTGGGCTCTGCGGGTTGGCGGCTTTCTGGCAGGTGGCAGTGTGGGCTCAGGTTCTGGTTCAGGTTCAGGGTCTGGCTCAGGTGCCAGTTCAGCCTTTGGCTCAGGTGCCGCTTCAGGCTCTGGCTCAGGTACCGGTTCGGGCTCGGGTTCTTTCGGTGGACTTTCTTGCATAGGTTTCGGTCGCGAGCTTCCAGGTAATGGTCTAGCGGGTGAAGGTTTGGCGGGAGAGCTCTTGCTTTGCCAACTCCCAAGCTTCTTTTTGCTTTCGTATTTGGCAGCTGTCTCTTCTTCTTGCTTCTGCCAGGACTGAGCTTCCTTGGCCCCGGCTTTGTTGGCGCTGCGTGCTTCCTGTATCTTCTGAGACGAAGAACTTGCCATCTTGGCAGCCTCCGCGGTGTGGCTTGCATATCCATCGGTCTTGACCACGTTGGAGCGATCGATCTTGACACCACCGGACTCTGCAAGTTTGTTCATCTTACCGCCGGAAGCCTTCAGAAGTTCTGAATAGTGTGCGGTGCAATAAAACACACCAGAGATGGCTGCATGCTTTCCAGTCTGAAGCCGCATTTTGCATTTTGTGCAGCGGAAACACTGGTCGTGCATAATGACTCCATCCACCTTGAATTGTTCCTTTTCGAACACTTGCTTCTGCAAAAATAAATATACGATGCGACAGAAGCAGAGATGAGATATGCATATTAAAAAAGGAAAAAGAAACACTACAGCAGCCACAAACAAACGTGACCTTGCACGCATGGCACGCGACAGACTTGATGGAAGACAAATTCATCTGCGCTTTCATTGCGTTCCGTCGTTGCACATCATTCATCTGTTGTGCCTCATCTTCAGATTCGGGGTCGCTGTCCAAGTCACTCATTTTCACAGCGCCGTTTCTACAAATCTAAACCACATTTCCAGCTTACCAACACTACCTATCTATTGTCCTTTGTCCATCGGTAGCTATCCAACTATCCATCAGCTATCTGCCTACGTACCTACCCACCTACCTACCTCTGTACCTATCTGCCTACCCGTAAATCTATCCATCCATCCATCCATCCATCCATCCATCTATCTATCTATCTATCTATCTATCTATCCATCTATCCATCCATCCTCCATCCCTCCATCCATCCATCCATCTATCTATCTATCTATCTATCTATCTATCTATCTATCTATCTATCTATCTATCTATCTATCTATCTATCTGTCAGACTGCACATTTCCGGGGCCTAGTGCCCATCTCCAGCCCGCTACCACCAACTGGTGGCGGTGTGGAATGGATGCCTATGTCTTCGGATATGCAGAGCCTTCGGATATGCAGAGCTGATAGACCAAACATATCTATCTATCTATCTATCTATCTATCTATCTATCTATCTATCTATCTATCTATTTATCTATCTATCTATCTATCTATCTATCTATCTATCTATCTATCTATCTATCAATCAACCAATCTATCAATCTATCAACCTATCAATCTATCAATCTATCAATCTATCTATCTATCTATCTATCTATCTATCTATCTATCTATCTATCTATCTATCTATCTATCTATCCATCCATCCATCCATCCAGTATTCAATCGAGCGTGTTAAAAGAAAATATTAATCGGATATTAGGTTCGGTATTAATGTTATTAATATTTATGTTTGGATATGCTGCGCGATATGTAGCTTATATTGTGACATGGGTGTATGTTATTTTAAGCGGGGTCGTTTATGTATGGCGGCCCCTCTCTTTCCTTTTTTATTCACTGAAAAAGTGACTGAGGAAAAAAAGTGAATCGGTGGTTAATTCGGGGTGGGGCATGGTTGGCCATATATGTCGACAGATTCAGAGAGTTCTTCTCCAAGGGGGGAGAGTCTGGCGTTACTTTTTGTTGTTGTTGTTGTGTTGCGCGGTATGTTAGTATATATACATATATATTATATATATGATGATTGTTGTTGGTGTTTTAGTAATTATGTTATTAATGTGTGTGTGTGTGTTTTGTTATTATTATTATTATTACTATTTATGGAGGCACATGTCCAGGATCTGGATCTGATGCCATAGTCTGAGGAAGCCTATTATTATTACTACTACTACTACTATTATTATTATTATTATTATTATTATTATTATTATTATGGACACCGTGATAGCCCAGTGGTCAAGTTCTACCATCTGGGCCCTGTCGCCAGTTCGATTCCCGTCGGTGCCACCAGTATTTTCATTGAACATACCGGTCCGTCTGGAAGTGTTGGAACTGCCCGTGCGGGGGTGTCATTAGAGCCTATCGTCAATTCTTCGTACTCCCCTCACGGGTGAGACGATGGAGGCGCATGTGCAGATTTGCATCAGCCATTGACAGAGAAGCACTATTATTATTATTATTATTATTATTATTATTAGGGAGTACATAGGCCATCGGTCCTTTCCATGGGCTGATTGGTATAAAGCTCCTAGAGTAATGTTCTATGCCGTCACTTCCTTTATTCCACCGATTGGTGTGGAGACTTTCCTTATGGAATGGAGGACTGGATGCACATGGCCTTTTGGCTCAGCAATTGGCAGGAGATACACTATTATTATTATTATTATTATTACTATTATTATTATTATTATTATTATTGGACACCGTGATAGCCCAGTGGTCAAGTTCTACCATCTGGGCCCTGTCACCAGTTCGATTCCCGTCGGTGCCACCAGTATTTTCATTGAACATACCGATCCGTCTGGACCAGTATTTTCATTGAACATACTGGCCCGTCTGGAAGTGTTGGAACTGCCCTTGCGGGGGTGTCATTAGAGCTTATCGTCAATTCTTCGTACTCCCCTCACGGCTGAGACGATGGAGGCGCATGTGCAGAAATGCATCAGCCATTGACAGAGAAGCACCACGCACTATTATTATTATTATTATTATTATTGGACACCGTGATAGCCCAGTGGTCAAGTTCTACCATCTGGGCTCTGTCGCCAGTTCGATTCCCGTCGGTGCCACCAGTATTTTCATTGAATATACCGGTCCGTCTGGAAGTGTTGGAACTGCCCGTGCGGGGGTGTCATTAGAGCCTATCGTCAATTCTTCGTACTCCCCTCACGGGTGAGACGATGGAGGCGCATGTGCAGATTTGCATCAGCCATTGACAGAGAAGCACTATTATTATTATTATTATTATTATTATTATTGTGGACACCGTGATAGCCCAGTGGTCAAGTTCTACCATCTGGGCCCTGTCGCCAGTTCGATTCCCGTCGGTGCCACCAGTATTTTCATTGAACATACCGGTCCGTCTGGACCAGTATTTTCATTGAACATACCGGTCCGTCTGGAAGTGTTGGAACTGCCTTTGCGGGGGTGTCATTAGAGCTTATCGTCAATTCTTCGTACTCCCCTCACGGGTGAGACGATGGAGGCGCATGTGCAGAAATGCATCAGCCATTGACAGAGAAGCACTATTATTATTATTATTATTATTATTATTATTTTGGACACCGTGATAGCCCAGTGGTCAAGTTCTACCATCTGGGCCCTGTCGCCAGTTCGATTCCCGTCGGTGCCACCAGTATTTTCATTGAACATACCGGTCTATTTCTGGACCAGTATTTTCATTGAACATACCGGCCCGTCTGGAAGTGTTGGAACTGCCCTTGCGGGGGTGTCATTAGAGCTTATCGTCAATTCTTCGTACTCCCCTCACGGGTGAGACGATGGAGGCGCATGTGCAGAAATGCATCAGCCATTGACAGAGAAGCACTATTATTATTATTATTATTATTATTATTATTATTATTATTATTATTATTATTATCATTTGGCACCGCGATAGCCCAGTGGTTAAGGTCTACCATCTGGGACCTGTCGCCAGTTCGATTCCCGTCGGTGCCAGTATTTTCAAAGGATGTTTTCTTTGAAAGTATTGGTCTGTCTGGAAGGCTTGGAGCTGCCTTGCGGGGGTGTCAGTAGAGCCTATCGTCAAATCTTCGTACTCCCCTCGCGGGTGAGACGATGGAGGCACATGTGCAGAAATGCATTCGCCATTGACTGAGAAGCACTATTATTATTATTATTATTATTATTATTATTATTATTATTATTATTATTATTATTATTATTATTATTCTGGAGGGGTGCACAAGATGGCACTCCACGGGAAGAGGAGGTGGTTGGGCCTCTCCCCACGAAGGTGACCGCTTGGGGAGGGCGGTCACCGGGATATGCGCAACTCTCAACTGGGCATTTACTCGGTAGGGGTTCGGCCAGGCAGGTTGTGGGGTTGTCTGTTGGATTGTTGGTTGGCTCGTTTTTCTTGGCTGTTGGTTTGGGTCTGGTTTCCTGGTTAGCCCATTTTCGCCGAATTTCCTGCCGAGTAAATGCCTGGGGGCTTCCAGTTCCGGTTTGGTGATCTTGTTGAGGTGAGCATTCGGAGGAAACAGTACCGAGATGGGTTGAAGATAGGATTCACATTGAGCCGAGATGGGGCTGAGTTGACCTGTTCCAACTCGGCTCCATTTCGGCTTCATGTTAATCCTATCTTCATCCTATCTGGGTTTTGTCTCCTCCCTATCTTCGCTTCTTCGGGTTTGCCTAACTGGAACACATGATGAGCGCACGTTGGAGAGGGGCTTCAGTCGGTCCCAATGCCTTGCCATGCCTTGTGCGTTGCCGTGCCTTGCCCCCTGCATTCACACCCTCCACCGTTGCATTTCTAACTGAGCAGCTTCGGCTGGGATTACTATACTTGTCTGTAAGACCCTATAGGTACCGCTAGGTTCGCGCCTTCTATACCCACGTGGGGGAAGGAGTTTCAGCGGCACGCCGTCCGATCTGGCTCCACTTGGGGACACCCGTACCTCATGATGTGTATTGTTAGGAGCAGCTGAAAGTCCATAAGGCATGAGAGTAGAGGCGTTGGCGATGCGATGGAGAGTGTGTGTAGTGCGTGAGGCAGGTTCTGGCGACGCTGGGGGTGCTGGCGGGCGCCGAAGGGCACGAAGCGACGCGGCAGCGTCCAGTGACACCGGCGGAAATGCGTGTAGTGTGTGTTGCAGATACCGCCGATGCTATTTGCATGGACGGGCGCTTTCCTCGGCGTAAAGAGGCGCGGCGGTGATGGCCAGCGACATTGGCCGTCTACTACTCTCAATGGATTACAAATACGCGAAGCACGGAGCTACCACTGTGGCCCTTATGGGACAAGGTAGAATCGCCGAAGACCTGGACAATCCCCGTGGGAATGCCTCTTCGACGGGCTCTGGCCCGATGTCCCAGGATGGGAGGATGAGGGCTCGCGTATATGACGGAATTCCTGAACCACGTGGAGAGGCTATCTTAGCTGCGCCTCATCCTTCCTCCCCAAACCTGGCACACGGGTCGGCGCTTCAACATAAGGCGAGCGGCGCTATGTGGCAGATGGCACCGCCGCCTCGACGGTACCGGCGGGTAGATCGGTACGACAAGGACGGGCGTAATCTGATTGTCTGGGGGCTCTCAGAACGCGCCAATCTACAGGAGATCGCCTCCAAAATGAGCGGTCTTGGTCTGGTGGTCCCGGTAATGGAGTGGCAAGGCCAGCGAATGTTTCGTCACCTGGAGCTGGTCTACGAGGACGATGACAGCAGGCAGACGGCGTTGCAGCAACTCAAACATCTCAAATTCTTCGGCAGAGGGGTCAATGTGGCCCTTGGGCGCAGGTTCAGGGACAGGGAACGTGTCCGAAGGCTTATTCGCATCCATCTGCGTGGGGAAGCGGCGGTCCGGAAGGAGGAAGCTGCGACGGGATATCGCGTCTTGCCTCTGCATGAAGAATGTGTCGATGATGTGCAGGTGGTGTCTTCGGAATTGGCTGCCGATGCACCTAAGTGTGTGTCTGAGTGTGCTGATGTGCATGTGGTGCCCCTGCATTCGGCGGCCAGTGCAGTGGGGGACCAACCTGCGCAAGCACCTGCAGAGGGGGGCAGCACGAGGGCGGAAGCCAAGCGCGGCCGTCGGGTCCGGAAACGAGCCAAGAAGCACCGCTCCAAGCAGTTCGATACCGGCTTCAAGCTACTCGTCGCGAGTCACAACTGGCAGGGTAAAACGGGATACGACAACGTAGGCACGGCGGAATGGGCATCATTCTACAAGCACGAGGGCTGGCTAGTCATCGGGGCTCAGGAGCACCGCATGGGCAAGAAGCAACTTTCCAAATGCAGCCTGGATGGATTCCGGATTTTTGGAAAACCTGCGGAGGTCAGCGAGAAAAATCGCTGCAAGGGTGGGGTTCTATTCGCGGTGGCTAACTTCCTTGGTCCGTATTGCAACCTGGTGTCAGCCCCCGTCGACCACCGGCAGCAAGTGTGGCTGCGTATCGCCTCGGGTGTTACCGGCGCTCAGGATATCTATGTGGGCAACGGCTACTTTCCCCAGGAAACGCAGGAAGAAGAGTCGTCAGAGGCGTATGCGGCCTGGCAGGCAGCTATAGCTTTTTTTGGAGCCAAAGGTCTTGTGGTCACGGTGGCGGATGCCAACGCGAAGCTCGGGCCGGCATGCAGCCGAAAAGAGGAGGGCATCGTCGGTCAGCACGGGGAGGTCGATGATAAGGGAGCACCGGTACGTTCGGAGAACGGCAAGAGACTCGCGGCTGTCCTCGTCGCTTCGGGCCTGCGAAATCTGAGCGGCTTCTCGTGCCCAGTGGAAGGGTCCTACTGGTGGTCCCGGCGTGAGCAGCGCGGCATGGGCACAGGCAAGCACCTCCTCGATTACATCTGCGCGTCGCCTGGCTTGGCATCTGGAGCAAAGTTCGGAGTATGCGAAGATGATCTTGATACGGACCACAAGGCAGTATGGGCCGAACTGACGTGGAGCGGCCAGCGCCGGCCAAAGCGGGCTGCGAAACCTTACAGGTCCTTTCGTGTTGATAAGCTTATTGGTGCTGGTGTCTCGGGTAATGATCACGCTGCAAAGCAAGCGCTGGATTATCTACGCGACAAGTTCGATGAAGCATTGCCTACAGAAGCTTGGAGTACATCAGCTGCCTGAGCTTGACCTATCGGGTGGTGCCGACAGCCAACGGGTGGTAGATGACGTCACCGAGCGAGTGGCGCAGTCCTTCCGAATGGCGGCGCACCGGGTCCTTGGCTCCAGATGTATACGACCCCGTTTCACCAACAATTGGTTCGACGGGGAGCTAAAGGAGCTCATTCAACAGCGCCGGGAGGCCTACGCAGCATACAGGAGGGATGAATCGAATGCGGAAGCCCGTCTGAATTGGCTACGGCTCCGCAAGCAAATTCGGAAGGCAACTCGGGCCAAGAAGTCCGCCTCCTTCAAGCAAGTGCAGGAAGAAGCGGTCAAATGTCAACGCGAGCAATCCTCAAAGCGCTTTTGGCTACTCGCGAAGCGGCTTGGCGGGGCACGCAGAACGAAGGTCTCCGCGCCGGTGCAAAGGGAGGATGGCTCACTGGCGTGTACGCTGCCGGAAAAGGTCGCTCGGTGGAAGGAATTTCGGAAAAATTCGGTGAAGCCACGGGAAAATCCGGCAAGTGCGGCTGTTGTGGTGGAGTGCTGTGCAGAAGCAGGCTCGCTGGAGTGGGAGGAAGCCGAAGCTAAGCGGCAGTTCCACTGGAACGATCGCTTCAGAGATGAGGTGGCTCGGGCTATGAAGGAGCACGAAGTAGGTGAAGACACTTGCGAAGAGCTGGACAAGCCGTTCACGCAAGAGGAGGTCCTTGCAAGGCAACGTGCCCTGAATAACCACAAAGCTTGTGGCGAGGACAAAGTGAAGAACGAGATGCTCAAGTATGGCGGCGCCTACATCAATGGCTACTTAACGCAGTACTTCAACTGGATTCGAGAACCCGAGAGGACTCCAAAAGCTTGGGGCAAGGGAATCATCGTCAATATCCCCAAGGGTGGGGATCCTACGGATCCTGACAACTGGAGGGATATCTCGATTATTAGTTGCCTTGGTAAGCTGTATCTGTCCTTATTAGCTACTCGTCTAACGCTCTTCGTGGATGGCCCGGATAAGCTACGTCCAGAGCAGGGAGGCTTCCGCCCGGGGCGTCGCACTACGGATCAGGTCTTTACCCTTTGGCAGAGGTTGAAGGGGCGTCAGCAGCAGAAGCGGGAGTCGTATGTCCTGTTCGTCGATCTACGCAAGGCTTTCCCGTCTGTTTGGAGAGATGGTCTATTTGAGAGGCTCTGGAAGCTGGGTGTAAGGGGCAAGTTCTGGCGCACGCTACGCAGGTGCTACGAGCAGACTTCGTCGCAAGTGCTAGTTGATGGAGCACTCACCCCCGAAGTACTGGAGGGTGTAGGGGTCCAACATAGGTCCCCTCTCTCTCCCACACTCTTCAACGTCTTTATGGATGAGCTGTGTGATCGGCTGGCGAGTGCCCTCAAGATCACGGATGTGAAGCGGCTGAACGACATCAAGGCACTTCTATACGCGGACGACGTGGCCCTCATCGCTCACAGTCGCACCGAGCTCCAGAAGATGGTCAATGTTGTGGCCAAGTTCGCGGAAGATTACCGGCTGGAAGTCAACTTGAAGCCCGGCAAGACGGAAATCATGCCCATTTACACGTCGAGCAAGGCGAAACGACCAAGTATCAGGGAGCGAGGTGAGCCCGTGGTGTGGTTTCGCGGCCAGAAGCTTTGTCACCAGTCAGTACAAGTACCTGGGAGTGGTCATCACCGACGACCTGAAGTGGAAGGAGCAGGCCCTGCGGGCTACGCGTGTCACTGAAGTCGCCACCGCAGGTTGGTACTCTTTGTGGTGTGCAGATGGGATACAAGCTAGGTATCGTCTCATGTGCTGGAATCAACTTGTGGGGGCCAAGCTGAAGTACGCCTTCGATGTCTGGCGTGCCCCCGTATCGCAGCTCACCAAGCTGGAGGCAGCAATGCTGCGCCCCATGAGGATGATTCTCGGCATCAGCCCTAAGACAAGCAAGTGGATTACACTCTTTCTGGCGCGCTCTTTGAGTGCGGAGCGTTTGCGGCGGGCGGCGCAACTGAAGTTCTATGGACGGCTGCGTGTTCTACCGGAGAAGCGATTTCCTGTCATCGCATCTCAAGTCAAATCCGACTACAACAAGGGCTTCAGGAGCTCCTAAATAGCTCAGAGGAGGACCTCGAGGGTTGGTGTTCGACTGTGGACAAGTGGGCCCTTCAGCAGGACGTCAAGATGGTGCAGCAACTGATGTGGGACAAGCGAGAGGCAGGCAGCGATCTTACTGATGGCCTGCGAGTCATCCTAAGACAAGTCTTTGGAACTAAGGAGTTCCCAAGATGGGTAGCCCTTGATGATGCGCATTATAATCTGCTTCGGAGAAGGTTGCTCAGCTGCAACAACCGCCTTCGGTTGTACCGCAGCAAGTTGGTCAGTGGCATGTCCCCTCGCTGCTTCTGTTGTCATGATGATGTCAATGAGTCCCTTGCGCATTTCTTATGGGATTGCCCCATGCATGAGGCGAGACGTAAGCAGCTGTTGCTGAGTATGCAGAGGCTCGGTGGCATGGCTGTGGGGGCTGCTGAGGGGGATGGAGGGAGTGGGGAGGGTGGTGAGGTCGTAGGCGGTGAGGTTGTGGTGGAGGAAGTGTTGCTTGGGCGGGAGCGGGAGGGCTCTGTGCGGCAGGGTTGGGATGATATGTCGCCTGTGGATCAATCACGATTGTTTTGTAAGTTTTTTCAGGGGAAGTCGCGCTTCCGCAGTAACTTTAGGCTTGCTGCGTTGTTAGGGGTTACAGCGTTGCGTCCCCCTCCAAAGTTGGATGTGTTGTTTGGATCATATGTGTCTGAGTGTTGGTCTGCTAGGGAGGGTAAAAGGGAGGAGCTTGGGGTGGAGGATGGGGGCGAGGAGGTGATTGACCTCACTGAGGTTCCATCAGCTTCTGTCCCACCCTCTCCCCCAAGTGACGTTGATGTTGCGCGGCGCGGCCGTCCGCGCAGTGTGGACGTCCTGGCTAGAGAGAGGGGTTCGGGAGCGCAGCGTAGTGTCTCCGAGTTCTTCTCTTCAGCTAACACCCTCGCATCTAGCTCTTCATGCACTTCACAGCCCCCATCTGCCCCTGCTGTTGCTGTTGCTGCTATGTCTGTTTGGTGTTCTGACAATGCGTTGGGATCGGCTGACCCCGGTGACCCAATGGAGGCACATGTCCAGGATCTGGATCTGATGCTATAGTCTGAGGAAGCCTATTATTATTATTATTATTATTATTATTATTATTATTATTATTTGGACACCGTGATAGCCCAGTGGTCAAGTTCTACCATCTGGGCCCTGTCGCCAGTTCGATTCCCGTCGGTGCCACCAGTATTTTCATTGAACATACCGGTCTATTTCTGGACCAGTATTTTCATTGAACATATCGGCCCGTCTGGAAGTGTTGGAACTGCCCTTGCGGGGGTGTCATTAGAGCTTATCGTCAATTCTTCGTACTCTCCTCACGGGTGAGACGATGGAGGCGCATGTGCAGAAATGCATCAGCCATTGACAGAGAAGCACTATTATTATTATTATTATTATTATTATTATTATTAGTCTTTGGAGCGGAGCCGCGTCACCGAACGGCCCCGTGCTACCAATGGAGGCACATGTCCGACAGGATCAAAGGCCAATTGACTGATAAGTCTATTATTATTATTATGATTATTATTATTATTAATGGAGGCACATGTCCAGGATCTGGATCTGATGCTATAGTCTGAGGAAGCCTATTATTATTATTATTATTATTATTATTATTATTATTATTATTATTATTGTTATTCAGCCCAATGGCCTCAAGGCGTTAAACTGTGACGCCAACTCATAACCCTTTGGTGGTAGATGCTGGGGAGGAGGGTCGTTGCGCGCGTAAAAGATCTTAAACTCCGCATATGCTGGTTGATAGCCCAGGACCCAGCAGACACCAGATTGTTATGGGTGGGGGTTTCGAGGCAGCTCTAGCAACCGCGCTTGGTGTATGCACTTGCACATTCGGTGACGTCTTGCAAGAGGTTGCTGGGACTGCGGAAAAACCTCGGCTTAGTGCAGTCTTGCCCTCAGGAGCTCCATCGGTGGCCCCGATCATCAGGCGAGAGACTGACACGGGGGGGTGGAGGACCTCGAACAAGGGTATTGGAGGCTTATGTCCGTTGAGGATATGCCATTAGCTGCATCAGTACGCCTCAGATATAGTAAATCTGCCTTGGAGTGTTGACTGTGACATATTTGAGGGAAATCCCGATGAAAAAACCTAGTCACACTTGCTAAACAGAGTTCCAGCCCAATGGCCTCAAGGCGTTAAACTGTGACGCCAACTCATAACCCTTTGGTGGTAGATGCTGGGGAGGAGGGTCGTTGCGCGCGTAAAAGATCTTAAACTCCGCATATGCTGGTTGATAGCCCAGGACCCAGCAGACACCAGATTGTTATGGGTGGGGTTTCGAGGCAGCTCTAGCAACCGCGCTTGGTGTATGCACTTGCACATTCGGTGAATAACCTCGGCTTAGTGCAGTCTTGCCCTCAGGAGCTCCATCGGTGGCCCCGATCATCAGGCGAGAGACTGACACGGGGGGGTGGAGGACCTCGAACAAGGGTATTGGAGGTTTATGTCCGTTGAGGATATGCCATTAGCTGCATCAGTACGCCTCAGATATAGTATTATTATTATTATTATTATTATTATTATTATTATTATTATTATTATTATTATTATTATTATTATTATTATTGATGGAGGCGCATGTGCAGAAATGCATCAGCCATTGACAGAGAAGCACTATTATTATTATTATTATTATTATTATTATAGCCCAGTGGTCAAGTTCTACCATCTGGGCCCTGTCGCCAGTTCGATTCCCGTCGGTGCCACCAGTATTTTCATTGAACATACCGATCCGTCTGGACCAGTATTTTCATTGAACATACCGGCCCGTCTGGAAGTGTTGGAACTGCCCTTGCGGGGGTGTCATTAGAGCTTATCGTCAATTCTTCGTACTCCCCTCACGGGTGAGACGATGGAGGCGCATGTGCAGAAATGCATCAGCCATTGACAGAGAAGCACTATTATTATTATTATTATTATTATTATTATTATTATTATTATTATTATTATTATGGACACCGTGATAGCCCAGTGGTCAAGTTCTACCATCTGGGCCCTGTCGCCATTTCGATTCCCGTCGGTGCCACCAGTATTTTCATTGAACATACCGGTCCGTCTGGAAGTGTCGGAACTGCCCGTGCGGGGGTGTCATTAGAGCCTATCGTCAATTCTTCGTACTCCCCTCACGGGTGAGACGATGGAGGCGCATGTGCAGATTTGCATCAGCCATTGACAGAGAAGCACTATTATTATTATTATTATTATTATTATTATTATTATTATTATTATTATTATTATTATTATTATTATTATGGACACCGTGATAGCCCAGTGGTCAAGTTCTACCATCTGGGCCCTGTCGCCAGTTCGATTCCCGTCGGTGCCACCAGTATTTTCATTGAACATACCAGTCCGTCTGGAAGTGTTGGAACTGCCCGTGCGGGGGTGTCATTAGAGCCTATCGTCAATTCTTCGTACTCCCCTCACGGGTGAGACGATGGAGGCGCATGTGCAGATTTGCATCAGTCATTGACAGAGAAGCACTATTATTATTATTATTATTATTTTAATATTGATTGATTTTTCGTCTGTTATTTCTTTTGGGATTGATTTCCATTGATATGCAAAGATCTTGGTAGTTATGGATCTTTGTGGTTGACAAAGAGGTTGCTTTTAGTTGAGTGTCGTGTGTTTTGTATGAGTGAATGGTGTTGACAGGGGTAAAGGTGTTGTTGTGGAGTGGTCTGTTGAGGTTTTTTTGGGGTAGATGCAAGGGTGATTTTCTATGCATACACGGAGGGTATAGAGTGGGTGATGTCAAGCAGTTGGAGTTGTTATAGGAGTGTTTGGTGTGTGCTCGGTAGTGTGCTTTTGCCATTATTCTGATTATTTTTTTGTGAATTTTTATGAGTGGTTGTATATCTTTCTTTTTGTTGTCATGGTCCCTCAGATGGAGATTTGTATGATGTGTGTGTATATGTGTGTATAATATAGTTGTTGCATTGTTTTCCTGTCTAGGAATTTTTAGGCGTATAGTAAGGAGTTGATAGTGGGTTGAAGTGTGGGATTATGTTCTTGATATGTTGGTCATACTTTAGCTTATGTTGGAGTGTTATGCCTAGGAATTTTGCTTGTTGGCATTCTTCGAGGGTATGGTTGTTTGTGTTTATTGTGATGTTTTGTTTTGCTTTGTGGAAAATTGCATATGCTGTTTTTGTTGTGTTTGGTGCTAGGTTGTTGGAGTGGAAGTAGTTTATTAATTTTGTTATTTCTGTTTGTGTTTTTTCTTGTAGGTTTTTAGGTTTTTAGCTGTCATTATAAGTGTAGTGTCGTCTGCATATGTGTATACTGTTCCTTGTTGTATAGTATTGATTATATCGTTTATGTAGAGTAGGAAGAAGGTGGTGGAGAGTGTGCTGCATTGTGGGATGCCATGCGTGATTGTGCGTTTGTGTGATTTGGCGTATGGTGTGTGGACCTCTTGGATGCGGTTCGAGAAGTAGGATACAAACAACTGGACTGTGCTTCGGCGAAATTGAAATTTCGTCGAAGTT
>WBZZ01005128.1:60000-65000 GCA_019918135.1 Paulinella micropora
GGAATAAAAGGGATCGTGATATGCGTAGATGCGAACATAATAAACAGAAATCTTGTTGTAAGGAATGTGGTGGGAGCCAGATATGCGAACATAATAAATATAAACAGTATTGTAAGGAATGTGGTGGGAGCCAGATATGCGAACATAATAAATATAGATCTTCTTGTAAGGAATGTAAAGCAATGCGAATTATGTTGGAAGACTATATTGTAAGGTTTGCAACGAGGCAATGCTAGATATAATGAAATCACTCTTATAAAGTGCCATTCTTTTTTTTTCAAAGTCCTTCTTTTTTTGAAATGTTTATTTTTTTCCAAAAAGTTTATTTGAAAAAACTAAAAAAAGATAACTTTTTTTCATCTTATCTCTTTTTTATGTTGGTCTTCTTTTAATAGGAGTGCTATTTTATCTATAATAACTCTTATTATTGATTTGAGTAAAAAATTCCTTTTAAATCAGAAATAAGGTTCAAGTTCTTTGAAATTTATAGTAAGAGTTTTTATAAATAAACGATGCTAAAAAAGGTGTCCTAAAAAACTTAAAGCTTTAAGTCAAGGTCGGCCAGACCAGCCCCCGCCCTCGGGGGGGCTCGGCCTTATTGGATATAGTCATTAAGACAGGGGACCCAAAAAGGGGACTTTTTTAAGGACGGGCAGGAAGTCGTTTTATTCAATAATTCTCTCTATATTATATCTTTATTTATTTATATTTTCTTTCCCATTCATTCAAAATAAGTAAATAAAATAATAAACTAAATTAGTAAATAGAATTTCATTGGAAATCTTCTTATAAGTCGTCCTTGTTTTGGTCATTATTTTTTTGATGGTCAGAGTCAAAGGTAGAGCTAGCTGACAACAAGGATGATGGGCTAACACCCGTCATAATATTATCGTTAGAGGCGCAAAGCCCCGAAGCCGACCACCCTAGTAGGAGGTACGTAGAGGGAGACGCGCCCAATAAGGGCCTCACTTGGGAGCAAAGTGACAAAATCACAACAGCTAACATAGTGAGAGGGAAACGAGAAGCTAAGATTAGGACACCAGTCACACAGCCACCTCCAGAAAAGAAGGCAGCCATTATAGCAGCTGCATTGACAGGAGAGAGAGTTAGTGTGTCGGGAGTAGCTTTCGGAGAGGAATGGGCCAAGGAAGAATATGGAAACAAGTGGCAGTCAGTAAAACGAGAAGGAAAAGTCTTAGAACCATGCGAGAAAGGAGATAGACTTAAAGTCCGTAAACAGCCTAAGCCCAGTCACTTCGTAGCTTTCGACGACGGTCGAGTAGAAAAAGATGTTAGAAAGCGAGATTAGAAAGTATTGGATAGATAGGATCAGACCAGTCGGAGAACTAGAGCACCCCGAAACGTCCGCAGAAAGTATCGTAGAGGATCACACCACTGCGCTACTGTACCTGACACTAAAGGTACCAAACGCAATGTTAGGCAATCGTAGATGAGGGCTTAACTTCAAAAGATTTGAAGGCAGGGATGGATAAAGAGATTAAAGCTCTAAAATCTTTTAACACTTACACGTGGGTAAGCCCCAAGGAAGTTAAAGAGAAAGGAGTAAAAGTAGTGAGACTCACATGGGTACGAGCCAGGGGTTAGCAACTATATTAGCTATAACCCAGACCAATTGTTTGTACCCTGTGCCGCGCATCGCTCATTACTCTTTTTGTCTAAGCTTGCAGCATGGCATGGACATGAGCTATACGGTATAGACTTCAAAAATGCTTATCTGAATGCACGCATGCATGATCCTTTTTATGCTTATGCACCCGATGGGATAGACAGAGAGGAGCATGAGGGCGTGATATGGAGAGTAGATGAAGCTTTGTATGGCGCGCCGCAAGCTGGTACAAGATGGTATGAGATATTAGCCCCTAAGCTAGAGGAATTAGGGTTCAGGTTACTAGACTCAGATTTATGTATGTTCGTAGAAAAGGATATTAAGCCCATAAGAGATGCTATCATAGGTATTTTCCATGTAAATGATCTTACTTTCTCAGCTCCTAACGAACAAGCGTACGAACGTTTTGCTAGAAAAGTTCTATCCTCTCAAACGATTGGGAGTGGCTAAGGAGTTCAAAGGGATAGAAATAGTTCAGGAAGGATGACGCATCTTATTGCATCAGAAGAAGTATCAAAAGCAGATTTTAAAGGATGTAGGATATGCCGATGTTCGACCAGTCAGTAGGGAAGCTTTTGTTTCTAACAAAGATGACACGCCCCGACGCAGATCAAGCACTCAATGCAGCTAGCGTTATGCAGACGGTAGACCCAGGACTTGCTTATGCCTTATTAGGTAGGATCTTCAGGTATTTGAGTTCATATCGCGGTATCGTATTTCACGGGCCTAGGTCATCTCAAGAAGGAAGAACATACCCGCAAATTACTCTGTGGCCCGATGCAGCACATAAAGTCTGTAAAAAGACCGGAAAGTCACGCACAGGTTACGTAGTGCTTTGGGGAGGAGACCCGGTAGCTTGGTTGTCAAAGCGACAGACAAGAATCGCACTCAGCTCTAATGACGCTGAAATTTTCGTGGCAGCAGAATGTATACGGGAGGGATTAGCTATCCGACATATCACTGAAGAGTTAGAAATAGCACAGAAGGGACCGATAGAGCTTGATGAAGGCAACGCTCAGACTATCTTAGCAGCTGAAAGGGGAATGTCAGGACCACGCACCAAACACTTACCCCTAGAACTTCATTTCATTCATCACGCACAGAGAGACAATGAGATTAAATTTGTGAAAGTAGGGACAAAGAAACAGATTGCAGACGTACTAACGAAACATGTTCCAAAAGATCAGTTTGAATATCTCGTTAGTAAGTTCATGGTAAAACTTGATTTATAAGCTCACGTAAAATACCCAAATTTCCACAGAGTCAACTAATGTTGTTATGTTGTGAGTTTTTTCTCTTTGGAGTGTGCAGTAAGTGTCTTGCGCAGGTAGTTGAGCGGCACATAGAGTGGATGTTCCCGTGGATTTGAAAGTCGAGCGCGAACGCGAGGCGTCACGGTGGATCGCACCACCATCGATCGTGTCGCGGCGAGAGCGCCAAAAAGACATAAACCATCGGAGCCGACCATACATAGTGTAATTTTTATTATTGGCGGAATGGCGAAATTCAACTAATTATATTTGACTCAATGAGTAGGTGATGCTAGTAGGTAAGTTTACGTACTAATATGGTCATACTTGAAAGACCTACTGCTGATGTTTTAATCGTAACCTCGAGATGCCATCGTGGTAAAGAAACAAAGGCGGTTGGACTGGAGTCTGAATGGAATGCTAATTTTTCAGTTTTGTGACTCACTAACAATCATTTCAATTTTACAATTTGAAATAGTGGCCATTTATCGCATTGCAATAGTTATTAATCACAGAGATATGAATCATCACTTGCATTATCGACATAGAACTAAGGGGGAGCGTTGGAAGGTTAATTACGTTTACCGTTAGTATTTGCTTTATGAGTGGAAAAGTATTTTATTCGTATAGTCGAATAACCGCGTAGTTCTAGTCAATAAAAGTATCGGAAGTAACGGACTTTATTGGCATCCAGGATTGGACAAAATGTAACACAATAGTCATTGTGTAATAATTACAGTCGTGCGGACTTTTATTCAGTTTCGTTACTACCTCTGAGTTGTCAGTTCTGCTATTAATATCTACGGCGAAGGCTTGCGGATTAAAGTGTCGATTGGGCATCGCGGCTTCTAACGAAGTCTCTCAGCAAAACGGAGTGCATAAACTTGAAGGTACTAGGTCAGTGAGTGACCGGGTAATTACCTAATCAACTTATTACTATATTAATAATAGTGGTCTAACAGAGGAAGACTCTGATTAGGTTATTCTCAGAGTGCTTGGATTGAGTGGATCCCGGGCTTGTAATAAATAATATCTTTCTGATCTTAACCGACAAAACAGCTCTAGGAAAAGCAAGTGTTCTTCAATTATTAATACTAAAAGTCGTTCAGTTCAACTCGGGAAAAAAATATTTACGCAAGCAAGCATTCTTCAATTATTAATATGATTAATGATTAAAAGTCGTTCAGTTCAAGTCAACTCGGGACAAAAAATATTTACGCAAACACTGTTTTAATATAACAAAATACTTGCCACTCGTAGAGCGTGAATGGGAAGAAGAAGAGATAGAATGGAAGAGGTCTCAAAGAGATACAAAAGCGGGAAACAAAATGAAGCGCAAAAAAAAAAGGAATTCATTTATTTTCGCCCCGATTGTGCATCCTCGGTTTTTGACTCTGTAGAGTCTCCTTTTATTATATCTTTCCTTCTCATGCTTCGTCTTCCCACTCACTCTCACGAGTGGCAAGCCTACAGTTCTTGTTAAAAGAGTGATTACGTAAAAAAAACTATGTCGCAGGTTTGTTATGGCATTATACGATGTGGGACCAACCAAAATAGATTAGTTATTACAGTCTGAATGACTTATGGTACTTATACTAGCCGAACTCACAAGCTTTGCATGTATGTATTTTAATATCGTTGAGTACTGGTATACAATTTATGCGGTCAAATCGTTGTCGTGCTTTCACGCGTAGTACTTAAGATTCACTTTCTTCTTCGCTTGCACCTCCGAAATACCTCCCATAAAATCTTCATGCGATATGTTGTCTGCGCCTCGCCTTAAGGCTAGCATTCCAGCTTCTACACAGACCGCTTTGAGCTGCAAGGCAAGAAAACAAAAAAAAAAAAATCCTTTGTTTCCAATACGTTCGTAAAAAACAAAGCTTACCATCGCACCGTTGAAATCCTCACAACATCGTGCAAGCTCCTGAAAATTGACCATTTCTGCACAGAATACAACAGCTGAAGCTGCAATTCACACATATGATGTTGGGAGACCCAAATCTACGTTCATTTTGGTACTGTGGATCTTCAAGATCTTGACACGGCCATCTTCGTCGGGATGAGGAAACTCGATCTAGAAGGAACCGCCACACATACACACATACATAAGTACATGCGTG
>WBZZ01005128.1:75000-82500 GCA_019918135.1 Paulinella micropora
AGCCCTGGCCAGTCACTGCACCAGCTGCGCTTCCCACGAGCGAGGTTGCGCTCTAAACAGCTGGTGAAGGGCTGCAAGGGGGGTTTGGTTTTAGGCCGGAGCATTGAGCAGCTGGTCCCATGCATCTCCCCCCCGCCCGGATAGATAGATAGATAGATAGATAGATAGATAGATAGATAGATAGATAGATAGATAGGCAGATAGGTAGGTAGGTAGGTAGGTAGGTAGATAGATAGATAGATATCCATCTATCTATCTATCTATCTATCTATCTATCTATCTATCTACCTACCTACCTATCTACCTATCTATCTATCTATCTATCTATCTATCTATCTATCTATCTGTGTATCTGTCTATCTGTCTGTCTATCCATCTATCTGTCTATCCATCTATCTATCCATCTATCTATCTATCTCACGGAGCGAACCAAGGCCACTTTAGGTGTCACTGACCCTCCCTTGGGCTTGGTTTTTTTTGAAATGGGTGCCATCTGTCGACAGACAGAGAATTAGGGGATGGTGTGGGTGTGCTGGGCCCGTGGTGGGGTGCCTTATGTGTGCCTAGCCATACGCCTATAAGTCACATGCCGAAATAGCGACGGGAAGCACAATCCTGTTCTCTCAGGGTGCCCTTTCTCGCTTGTTGAGCCCGGAATAAAACCCACAGTGCTCTGTCGGTTTATACTAGACTGTCGAACAGTCTCGAAACTCCATCTGCTTACTGGGTCCTCTGTAATGGAGGTGGGAGCTCGTTCTGCAAGGGGCGCTTATGGAACGAGCCCTGGCCCCACCTGGTACTAGGGAGCTTTGGTATCGCCTGTATCAGTCCCTTCCGTGCAAACATCACGGCTTAGCTGGGCATCGGGTTAATAATTTACCCACAGACTTCCTTGGTTGACGAAATCAGAAGCTCCTTTTTTTTTCTGACATTAGTCGATATCTCATCTATCTATCTATCTATCTATCTATCTATCTATCTATCTATCTATCTATCTATCTATTTATCTCTCTCTCTCGCTCTCTCTCGCGCGCGCGCGATCTCTCTCTCTCTCTCTCACTCGCTCTCTCTCTCGCTCTCTCTCTCTTTCTCTTTCTGTCTCTTCCTCTTTCTCTCGATCTCTCTCTCTCTCACTCGCTCTCTCTCTCTCTCTCTCTCTCTCTTTCTCTTTCTGTCTCTTCCTCTTCTCTCGATCTCTCTCTCTCTCACTCACTCTCTCTCACTCACTTACACACACACTCTCTCTTTCTTCCTTTCTTTCTTTCTCTTCCTCTTTCTCTCTCTCTCTCTATCAATCTATCTATCTATCTATCTATCTATCTATCTATCTATCTATCTATCTATCTATCAAGCAATCTAGCTCTTCATCCAGCCATCTCCATCTATCATCCGTCATCCGTGCATCATCCATTCATCCATATATGCAACCATCCATCCTATCTAAGTACTCATCTATCTACCTATCAACATATCTTCCAGCATATACACATCTATCCATCCATCCATCCATCCATCCGTCCGTCCATCCATCCATCCGTCCGTCCATCCATCCGTCCATCCATCCATCCATCCAAGATAGATAGATAGATAGATATGTTTGGTCTATCAGCTCTGCATATCCGAAGACACTATTCCAGCCCGCCGCCAGTTGGCTGGGCAGCGGGCTGGGGATGGACACTAGGCCCCGGATAAACAGATAGATAGATAGATAGATAGATAGATAGATAGATAGATAGATAGATAGATAGATAGATAGATAGATAGATAGATAGATAGATAGATAGATAGATAGATAGACTGACAGATAGACAGACACATATATAGATAGATAGATAGATAGATAGATAGATAGATAGATAGATAGATAGATAGATAGATAGATAGATAGATAGATAGATAGATAGATAGATAGACTGACAGATAGACAGAAGATAGATAGATAGATAGATAGATAGATAGATAGATAGATAGATAGATAGACTGACATGGACAGACACATAGATATATAGATAGATAGATAGATAGATAGATAGATAGATGGATAGATAGACACAGACAGACAGACAGACAGACAGATGCTGTCAGGTTGGCCTGGACAGAAAATAGATCGTGGCTCTCTTTGTGTTTGGTAAAGTTTCCATTCGTTCCTTTGATGACTGCACTGTGAGGTGGTTAGAAATTGCACAAACGGGTTTGTCTACTTTCTGTCAATTTTATAGATGACTGCTAACTGTCATGAAGAACTGACGGAAGAAGCGAAATATTCAATTGAGTGAAAATGAAGCAAATCAAAAGGGGACCAACATCATGCTACCATGTCAACAATATTCTAGCTCATATCATATTGACGCGATGAGAACGAGAGATTTCAGAGAAGTCCAACTGTTTATGGCGGTGGGTTAGCTCCTAGTTCTCCACTTGCTACATTTTCACCGGAATGGCCCAACAATGGCTTGGCGTGCATAATTGAAATATGCAGCATCAGCCCTAAAGCAAATATTTGACGCAAAGACCTCCCTTTACGACATCAGATTTCTTCCTGTGTTTTCCAAGTGATAGTGATCTGATCATCCACCATCCATACAGTTGTTACACCAGCAAGTACTTCTATCGATTGAAAATATAAATATTTCTTCACTCTTAATATAAGTACACAGTATAGCCTACCTACCTACCTACCTACCTACCTAACCTACCTATCTACCTACCTATCTACCTACCTATCTACCTACCTACCTCTCTCTCTCTCTTTCTCTCTTTCTCTCTCTCTCTTTCTCTCTCTCTCTCTCTCTTCTTCTTCTTCGCTTTTATTGAGAGAACAATTTTTACAATTGGACTCTGGGAACGTCCACGTGAAAAGTATAGCTAGTAAGTTATACCTTTATCAAAGGTGGAAACCTAGTTATTAAGTTGAGCGTATTAAGGAAGATATTAATATTAAAATGTATTCAGCGGCTCAGTATTAATATTGTATTATAGTTATTAAAATTAATATTTTTGCTTAGATATATTGCGCGGTGATATATATTATTATGTTATGTTATGAGTATATGTAATTGTAAAGCTGTATACGTAGTCGTCTAACGTATGTGTGGCGGCCCCCCTCCCCCCCCCCCCTCTCTTTTTTTTTTCATGAGAAAAATGAAAGAGAAAGGGGGGGGGGGGGAAGTTGGGAGTGGGCGTGGTTGACCATGTACGTCGATTGATTCGGAGAGTTCTTCTTCAGGTAGCAGACAAAGCAGACAAAGTCTAGTGTTCCTCTCCTCTCTCTCTCTCTCTCCCCCCCTTCACTTATATATATATTATATATATGTATATTTATATATATTTAAAAAATATTTCTCTTCTTCGCGCGTGTGTGTATGTTATATGTATTATGATGTTTGCTGGTGTTTTAGTAGATGCAGTTAGTGCTTTTTTGAATGGTTTGATTTTTGTTTCATCTGTTATATGTTTTGGGATTGACTTCCATTGATGCAAAGATCTTGGTGAGGTATGGGTCTTTGTGGTTAACAAAGAGGCTGCCTTTTGTTGAGTACGGGTTTTGTATGGGTGTATGGTATTGATTGGTGTAAAGGTGTTATTGTGGAGTGGTCTGTTGAGGTGTTTTTTAGGGTAAATGAATGGGTGATTTTCTATGCATACACGGAGTGTATATAGGTGTGTGATGTCGAGCAGTTTGAGTTGATTTAGGATTGGTTTGGTATGTGCGCGGTAGTGTGTTTTTGCAATTATTCTGATTATTTTTTTATGTGTTTTTATGAGTGGTTGTATATATTTCTTTTTGTTGTCATGCGTCCCCCAGATGGAAATGTTTTGCATAAGGTGTGGGTATATGTGTGTATAGTGTAGTTGTTTCATTATTTTTATGTTTAGATATTTTTTAGCATATAGTAATGAGTTGATTGTGGGTTGGAGTTTACGGATTATGTTGTTAATATGTTGGTCATATTTAAGTTATGTTGTAGTGTTATGCCCAGGAGTTTTGCGTGTTGGCATTGCTCGAGGGTGTGGTTGTTTATTGTTATTGTGATATTTTGTCTTGTTTTATGGAAAATTGTGTATGTTGTTTTTGTTGGGTTGGGTACTAGGTTATTAGAGTGGAAGTAGTTTATTAATTTCGTTATTTCTGTTTGTGTTTTTTCTTGTAGGTTTTTAGGATTTTTAGCTGTTATTATGAGTGTGGTGTCGTCTGCATATGTGTATACTGTTCCTTGTTGTATAATATTGATTGTGTCATTTATGTAGAGTAGGAAGAAGGTGGTGGAGAGTGTGCCGCCTTGTGGGATGCCATGTGTGATGGTGCGTTTGTGAGACTTGGCACATTGTGTGTGGACCTCTTGAATGCGATTCGAGAAGTAGGATGCAAAGAACTGGACTGTGCCTTCGTTGAAATTAAAATTTCGTCGAAGTTTGTCCAGTAGCTTTGAATGTTCTACTGTGTCGTATGCTTTCGAGAGGTCTACATAGAGAGCTAGTACTAGCTCTTCTTTGTCTTTATGTTTTTGTATTTGGTTTATTATGGTTTGGACTGTCATGGTTGTGCTTGAGTTAGGTCTAAATGCGTATTGTGTATGTGATATTATGTTGTGTTTTGTTAGGTGGTCCATTATTTGTTTATTTATTGTTGTGTCAAATACTTTAGCTATTATGGGTAGTAATGATATCGGTCTGTAGTTGGCTGGCATGCTTGTGTCGCTGGCTTTGTATAGTTCTATTACTTTTGTTGTTTTGAGTGTGTCTGGGTATTTATTTTCATTTATTGCTTTGTTGAAGAGGTTGGTGAGTATAGGTGTGAGGAAAGCGTGCATGTCTTAATAAGTGTTGGTTTTATTTTGTATATGTCCTCCGCTTTATCTCTGTTTATTTTTTTAATGTTTTGTTTACAATGTCTTCTGTTGTGTTATGTAGTTTGAAGCTTGGATGTGTTTGTTTGTTTTCTTCTGCTCTCTCTTCTTGTTGTTGTTTATGTTTGGTTGTTGGTATGCTGTTGCTTGTTTTTTTGCCTATTGTTATGTAATGATCGTTGAGTGCGTTTGCTATTTCTATGGGGTCTGTGTATGTTTTCTTGTTGTACTGTATCGTGGTTGGCGATGCTCTCGGTGGTTTGTTGTTAGGTACTAACTCTGTGAGTATTCTGTGTTTTTTCTTTGGGTTGTTTTTATTTTCTTCTAGCGTCTTCATTACTTCGTCTTTTTTTACTTTGTGTATTATTTTGTCGACTTTGTACTTCTGTGTTCTGTATGCTTGTTTGTTTTCTGTTGTCGTGTCATCTCTCCATTTTTTGTATAGTCGGTGCTTTTTCTTATTTGCCTCTTTATTATGGGGCTGCACCAGCTTTTTCTTCTATTGGATTGCTTGGGTTTTCGTTCGAAGTGTTCTATTACTTTTGTTATTGTTGTTTGTATGTTTCTAAATTTTTGGTTTGTGTCGCTGCTTTCTGTGTTGTCCTGTGTGATGTATTCTAGCTGTGTTTTGAGGTTTGCTAGGATTGCGTCTTTATTTTTGTCGTATATGTTTTTGGTGAGTCTGGGTGTGTTGTCTGTGTCTGGCTTTCTTGTGTGGGTGTGTATTATTGCGTATATGGGGTGGTGGTCTGATATGCATGGGCTTATGATGTTTGACTATGTTTGCATTTATATTGGTGATTATCATGTCTATGAGTGTATGGGATGTTGTGTGGACCATGTCGTGTCTTGTTGCTTTTGTTATTGTTGTGTAGAGGTTGTTGTGTACCATTAGGTTTTGAAAGTCTGTGTGTGGTTTATGTATGTTGTCTAGTAGGTTGTAGTTGAGGTCACCTACCAGTGTTATTGTGTTTGTAGGCGTTTTGTGTAGTATGCTGTTTATGTTATTTTGTAATGCATGAATTGTTTGTCTATGAGTGGGCGTCTATACATACCTATTATTGTGTGTATTGGTTTGTTTTTAAGTTTATTATTATATATTCTTAGTGTTAGTGGAGTTTTGCATGACTCCGATATAGTTTGTTTATCGTCTATTGTAATGTGCATGTTGCTTTTATAGTATATTGAGATGTCGATGTGATGTTTAGCTGTGTATGTAGGGATAGGGAATGCGCTGTTACTGGTTTGTTGGGTTATGTAGTTATCTGTGAGTATGATGATGTCTGGTTGGAAGGGTAGGAATTGTAGGTGTGTGATTAGGTCTTGATGATGTGCTTTGAGGGAGTGGATGTTGGTGTGATATATTGTGAGTGTATTGTTGTGTGTGTTGTTGTGTTTATTGTTATTCTTATTATTATTCTTATTATTATTGTTGTTTTTTATGTTTTTATTATATGTTTTATTTTTGTTATTTTTAGAGGTGATGGATAGGTATGGTGTGAAGGATTGTGGGAGGAGATTTGGGTGAATGAGATGCTCTGGGGGTTTTTGTTGGGGGGTCATTTAGGTGCTCATGGAGATGTTGTTGTGCTGTTGGTTTGGTTTGTTGATGTTGATGTTGTTGTGCTGTTGGTTCTCTCTCTCTCTCTCTCTCTCTCTCTCTCTCTCTCTTCTTCTTCTTCTTCTTCATTTTTATTGAGAGAACAATTTTTACAATCGGACTCAGGGAACGTCCACGTGAAAAGTATAGCTATTAAGTCATACCTTTATCTAAGGTGGAAACCTAGTTATTAAATCGAGCGTATTAATTGAGAGTATTAATATTAGGTGCTTGGTATTAATGTTATTAATATTAGTGCTTATGTTTAGATATGTTGCGCGATATGTAGTTAAGCATTAATATTATTAATGTTAATGTTTATGTTTGCCTCAGTATTAATATATATTAGAATGATCGGAGTGTGTGCAAATTAGTAGTTAAGTGAATATGTCTGGACAGTAGTATGAGTTGGGGAAGTGAAGGAGTGGTCTGTTGGTGTGGTTGGGAGACCATATTCGTTGGATGGAGTCCGGCGGAGGGTTCTTCAAAGACCATGCTAGGGGAGGGTTGCTGTTGTGTGTGTGTGTTTTTTTTTTTTTTTTTTTTTTCCCAATATTTATTTATATTATATGAATATATATATATAAGTTAATTATTAATTAATTAATTAATTTTTTTGTTTTTGTTTTTGATTTTTTTTTTTTTTTTTTTTTGTGTGTTGTAGTCATTGTTGTTATTATTATCATTATTATTATTATGTTTTTGTTGTTCTAGGAGGTGAGCTTTTATCCGCTTTTGAAGATGTTGGGTGATGTGTCCTTGATATCTTGTGGGAGTTGGTTCCATTGATGCAGGAACAGTTTTGTGTGATGTGGGGTGTTGTGGTCGATGAATAAGTTGCTTTTGATTGAGTGTCGTGTATGGTATGAATGGATATGATTTGTTGGGGTCAAGGTGTTGTCGTGTAGTGGTCTGTTGAGTTCTTTGGCGGGGTGGATGAATGGGTGGATTTCTATACAAACTCTGAGTTTATATAGTTGAGTGCGAGTTGGTCGAGGAGCGGCTTAGTATGTGATCGGTAATGTGTCTTGGCTATTATTCTGATGATTTTTT
>WBZZ01005128.1:87500-97500 GCA_019918135.1 Paulinella micropora
CGGACTGTGGGCCGGCGGCATCTTCAAGTTCTACATTAAAATCAGCGACGAGTACGTGCTTGTCTTGCACTACCTTATCATTATTATTATTATTATTATTATTATTATTATTATTATTATTATTATTATTATTATTAATGGAGGCACATGTCCAGGATCTGGATCTGATGCTATAGTCTGAGGAAGCCTATTATTATTATTATTATTATTATTATTATTATTATTATTATTATTATTATTATTATTATTATTATTATTATTATGGACACCGTGATAGCCCAGTGGTCAAGTTCTACCATCTGGGCCCTGTCGCCAGTTCGATTCCCGTCGGTGCCACCAGTATTTTCATTGAACATACCGGTCTATTTCTGGACCAGTATTTTCATTGAACATACCGGCCCGTCTGGAAGTGTTGGAACTGCCCTTGCGGGGGTGTCATTAGAGCTTATCGTCAATTCTTCGTACTCCCCTCACGGGTGAGACGATGGAGGCGCATGTGCAGAAATGCATCAGCCATTGACAGAGAAGCACTATTATTATTATTATTATTATTATTATTATTATTATTATTATTATGGACACCGTGATAGCCCAGTGGTCAAGTTCTACCATCTGGGCCCTGTCGCCAGTTCGATTCCCGTCGGTGCCACCAGTATTTTCATTGAACATACCGGTCCGTCTGGAAGTGTTGGAACTGCCCGTGCGGGGGTGTCATTAGAGCCTATCGTCAATTCTTCGTACTCCCCTCATGGGTGAGACGATGGAGGCGCATGTGCAGATTTGCATCAGCCATTGACAGAGAAGCACTATTGTTATTATTATTATTATTATTATTATTATTATTATTATTATTATTATTATTATTATTATTTGGCACCGCGATAGCCCAGTGGTTAAGGTCTGCCATCTGGGACCTGTCGCCAGTTCGATTCCCGTCGGGACCAGTATTTTCAAAGGATATTTTCTTTGAAAGTATTGGTCTGTCTGGAAGGCTTGGAGCTGCCTTGCGGGGGTGTCAGTAGAGCCTATCGTCAATTCTTCGTACTCCCCTCGCGGGTGAGACGATGGAGGCACATGTGCAGAAATGCATTCGCCATTGACAGAGAAGCACTATTATTATTATTATTATTATTATTATTATTATTATTATTATTATTATTATTATTATTAGGGAGTACATAGGCCATCGGTCCTTTCCATGGGCTGATTGGTATAAAGCTCCTAGAGTAATGTTCTATGCCGTCACTTCCTTTATTACACCGATTGGTGTGGAGACTTTCCTTATGGAATGGAGGACTGGATGCACATGGCCTTTTGGCTCAGCAATTGGCAGGAGATACACTATTATTATTATTATTATTATTATTATTATTATTATTATTCAGCCCAATGGCCTCAAGGCGTTAAACTGTGACTCCAACTCATAACCCTTTGGTGGTAGATGCTGGGGAGGAGGGTCGTTGCGCGCGTAAAAGATAAACTCCGCATATGCTGGTTGATAGCCCAGGACCCAGCAGACACCAGATTGTTATGGGTGGGGTTTCGAGGCAGCTCTAGCAACCGCGCTTGGTGTATGCACTTGCACATTCGGTGACGTCTTGCAAGAGGTTGCTGGGACTGCGGAATAACCTCGGCTTAGTGCAGTCTTGCCCTCAGGAGCTCCATCGGTGGCCCCGATCATCAGGCGAGAGACTGACACGGGGGGGTGGAGGACCTCGAACAAGGGTATTGGAGGCTTATGTCCGTTGAGGATATGCCATTAGCTGCATCAGTACGCCTCAGATATAGTATTATTATTATTATTCAGCCCAATGGCCTCAAGGCGTTAAACTGTGACGCCAACTCATAACCCTTTGGTGGTAGATGCTGGGGAGGAGGGTCGTTGCGCGCGTAAAAGATCTTAAACTCCGCATATGCTGGTTGATAGCCCAGGACCCAGCAGACACCAGATTGCCATGGGTGGGGTTTCGAGGCAGCTCTAGCAACCGTGCTTGGTGTATGCACTTGCACATTCGGTGACGTCTTGCAAGAGGTTGCTGGGACTGCGGAAAAACCTCGGCTTGGTGCAGTCTTGCCCTCAGGAGCTCCATCGGTGGCCCCGATCATCAGGCGAGAGACTGACACGGGGGTGGAGGACCTCGAACAAGGGTATTGGAGGCTTATGTCCGTTGAGGATATGCCATTAGCTGCATCAGTACGCCTCAGATATAGTATTATTATTATTATTATTATTATTATTATTATTAATGGAGGCACATGTCCAGGATCTGGATCTGATGCTATAGTCTGAGGAAGCCTATTATTATTATTATTATTATTATTATTATTGGACACCGTGATAGCCCAGTGGTCAAGTTCTACCATCTGGGCCCTGTCGCCAGTTCGATTCCCGTCGGTGCCACCAGTATTTTCATTGAACATACCGGTCTATTTCTGGACCAGTATTTTCATTGAACATACCGGCCCGTCTGGAAGTGTTGGAACTGCCCTTGCGGGGGTGTCATTAGAGCTTATCGTCAATTCTTCGTACTCCCCTCACGGGTGAGACGATGGAGGCGCATGTATGTGCAGAAATGCATCAGCCATTGACAGAGAAGCACTATTATTATTATTATTATTATTATTATTATTAGTGGCACCGCGATAGCCCAGTGGTTAAGGTCTACCATCTGGGACCTGTCGCCAGTTCGATTCCCGTCGGTGCCAGTTTTTTCAAAGGATATTTTCTTTGAAAGTAATGGTCTGTCTGGAAGGCTTGGAGCTGCCTTGCGGGGGTGTCAGTAGAGTCTATCGTCAAATCTTCGTACTCCCCTCGCGGGTGAGACGATGGAGGCACATGTGCAGAAATGCATTCGCCATTGACTGAGAAGCACTATTATTATTATTATTATTATTATTATTATTATTATTATTATTATTATTATTATTAGTAAATCTGCCTTGGAGTGTTGACTGTGACATATTTGAGGGAAATCCCGATGAAAAAACCTAGTCACACTTGCTAAACAGAGTTCCAGCCCAATGGCCTCAAGGCGTTAAACTGTGACGCCAACTCATAACCCTTTGGTGGTAGATGCTGGGGAGGAGGGTCGTTGCGCGCGTAAAAGATCTTAAACTCCGCATATGCTGGTTGATAGCCCAGGACCCAGCAGACACCAGATTGTTATGGGTGGGGTTTCGAGGCAGCTCTAGCAACCGCGCTTGGTGTATGCACTTGCACATTCGGTGACGTCTTGCAGGAGGTTGCTGGGACTGCGGAATAACCTCGGCTTAGTGCAGTCTTGCCCTCAGGAGCTCCATCGGTGGCCCCGATCATCAGGCGAGAGACTGACACGGGGGGGTGGAGGACCTCGAACAAGGGTATTGGAGGCTTATGTCCGTTGAGGATATGCCATTAGCTGCATCAGTACGCCTCAGATATAGTAAATCTGCCTTGGAGTGTTGACTGTGACATATTTGAGGGAAATCCCGATGAAAAAACCTAGTCACACTTGCTAAACAGAGTTCCAGCCCCATGGCCTCAAGGCGTTAAACTGTGACGCCAACTCATAACCCTTTGGTGGTAGATGCTGGGGAGGAGGGTCGTTGCGCGCGTAAAAGATCTTAAACTCCGCATATGCTGGTTGATAGCCCAGGACCCAGCAGACACCAGATTGTTATGGGTGGGGTTTCGAGGCAGCTCTAGCAACCGCGCTTGGTGTATGCACTTGCACATTCGGTGACGTCTTGCAAGAGGTTGCTGGGACTGCGGAATAACCTCGGCTTAGTGCAGTCTTGCCCTCAGGAGCTCCATCGGTGGCCCCGATCATCAGGCGAGAGACTGACACGGGGGGGTGGAGGACCTCGAACAAGGGTATTGGAGGCTTATGTCCGTTGAGGATATGCCATTAGCTGCATCAGTACGCCTCAGATATAGTATTATTATTATTATTATTATTATTATTATTATTATTTTGGACACCGTGATAGCCCAGTGGTCAAGTTCTACCATCTGGGCCCTGTCGCCAGTTCGATTCCCGTCGGTGCCACCAGTATTTTCATTGAACATACCAGTCCGTCTGGAAGTGTTGGAACTGCCCGTGCGGGGGTGTCATTAGAGCCTATCGTCAATTCTTCGTACTCCCCTCACGGGTGAGACGATGGAGGCGCATGTGCAGATTTGCATCAGCCATTGACAGAGAAGCACTATTGTTATTATTATTATTATTATTATTATCATTATCATCATCATCATTATCATCACTATGTATTGCTGCAACTTCCCCCTTGGTTTAGTTGTCCTCAAGTCTGCATGTGCTTACAAGTAGTTTTTAAGAGTTTTGTTTTTTCTGCGGTGTGTGTTAGTTACCCCTTGAACTCCGAGGCGGTGCCCATGATCTTCTTCACTTCCAAGGTAAACGCGCAAGGCCCGTGTGCTGTTGGGCCAGTGGCATGCGTGGGTAGATCTTGTTGGATTTGTCCTACCTGCGCCCTCCTGCATTCCATCTGATGTTTCAGATATTTCTAGATATGTACATGTATATTCACATATGCCTGTTTGGTTGCTGCTGCATCAGGTGGCGCACCCACTCATCAATCCCAGCACAGGCCAGATGGATGTATCCAAGAAGGTCGCCGCCTCCTCTCTCTCTCTCTCTCTCTCTCTCTCTCTCTCTCTCTCTTGCTCGCTCTTGTAAACGTTGAGGTAAGTATTGTGTGGCTCTTGCAGTACCCGCGCTGGCGGTACGCCCTGACTAGCCGGGAAGTCCTGGAAGAAAGTCCGGACTTCATCTACCACCTGCTCTTCTACGTCAAGAAGCTCTTCTTCCGGGTGTGTCTTGTCCTTTTCTGCTGGCTGTCTGACCGCACTTGCATGTGCAGTACGAGGATTGGCTGCACAACCGCGTTCGCCAGTTCAACCCCGAGATCGCTGAACTGTCACTCTCGCCGCCGCGCTCGCTCTGTTGGCCTGACTGTTTGTATCTGTTTGTGTATGTGTGTGTGTGTGTGTATGTGTGCTGTAGATTTTCAAGTGGCGCCCAAGAGGACAAGTATGATTCTCTTTGCCTCGTCTTCGAAACTCTCATATGTTCTATTTCCTCTTTCGTCCACGCTTTTGTCTTCCTAAACTTTGTGTTTTCTCGGACTGTGTGCACTTGCTTCAGTTTCTCATCTCTTATCCCGCCTTCCCTTGGTAGCACAGGATGAATTTCTGCTTGGTGTAGGAATCAGTTCATTACGCGCTGTAAGCAATCTGCAGCAGCGTCTCAAAAAGAGGTCCACCCTTTGTATGCCCTACCGTGCTCTAAGTATGTCAAATTTTCTCTCTTTCTCTCTTTTCATCGATATTCAGGTTTATAAGCACGACAGTGACAGTCTTCTTCGGTTTTCTGAGGAGCAGGAAGGTTGCTTTTCAAATGTCTCGAGCACAACTGGCCTCTTGCTTGGCTCACTTCATGTCTTTGTTGTGCAGAACATAAACAAGCTCTGGATCGAATTCTGAACCAGGTCGCATGAAAAGCAGTTATTTCAAATCATCACTTGCTGTGATTTCTACAGGAGAAGACGACGGGTTACTTGTCATGGTTTGCAGACGGCAGCATGACATGATGTTTTGTTATCTTTTTAAGAGTTTTAAATTTTCACGGTCTGCAGAATCAGCGAACTTCAACTTGTGACACTAATAAATATATATTTGCATTTCACTGTAACATCGGAGTCGCTGACGTAGTGGCAGACTGAGTGGGCCGACAGTACTTTTCCAGACTACAACAGTTGACCTGTTTTCCGTGATCCAGAGACACAATTATTTTCGTCCCCTTATGCCCACTTTGTCGAAACCCCCCCCCCCCCCCCCCCATTTCTGTATCAGATTTGCCAAGACAATTTGAACGACAGGTGCAAACGTACACATTGCAGGTACATCCATTTCAAGAGCCTGGGAAACAGGAACGTTGCAAACCACACGACACAACGACAACTGCAACAACCTTCTCCTCCTTCTCGCCCCTCTTCTCCGTGCTCCTTCTCCACACGACAGCAAAAACAGTAAACAATCACAACAACGGCATCGACAGCAGCAGCAGCAGCAACAACAACAACAACAACGACAACAACAATGAAAACGAAAACGACAAGAACAACAGAGACAACAACAGAGACAAGAGAACAACAAGGACAGCAAAGACAGCCAAGACAGCACAGGCGACAAGGACAACAACAACAGCAAAGACAACGACAACGACAACGACAAGCCACGACAGCCAGGACAGCACAGGCAAAAAGGACAACAATAGCGGCAGCGACAGCAACGGTACTCACTTTCGGTTTCGGAAGGCAGCTTCAATTTTGCTTCAATTTTTGTGCCTGCCTCGCCTGAGTCTAAGCAGGGCCCTTATGTGCGATCTTAGCATCAATTTTCTTCTTCTTCTCCTCTCTCCCTCTTCTTCTTCTTCTTCTTCTTCTTCTTCATCTCATCATCATCTTCTTCCTCTTCCCTTTTTCTTTCTCCCTCTTTGAATTTTCCTCTCTCTCTCTCTCTCTCTCTCTCTTTTTTTTTTTTTTTTCTTTTTTTTTCTTTCTTTCTTTCTTTCTTTCTTTTTTTTTGTATATTTTATTTATTTATTTATTTTTTACACGCTTCACCTCTTGGTACCACTTCTAGTTTACTCTCACACTTCTCTCTTATTCCTACTAGTGGCAAGTATTATATTAATATTATTAAAAGTATTTGCGTAAAAATCAATTGGACAAATGTAATTAGACCCTTCTCCTCAGTACTGTTCATGATCACTTTACTTATCCGTTAGCAGTTGTTGGAACTGTAGGCATCACCCACCGGATAGCCGGTAAAAAGTACCCTTTTTCTGGTGTCAGGTGCACCTAGTTTTTTCCCATTATTTTCAATATCGTTTGGCCGGATTTGACCTAATACCATTTTAACCTTGGTCTGTTGCCGTTTTCTTTTCGGCTTCACTGAGCTAATATAACGAGACATCATTCTCTTTTGGGGAAGTTGTGTCTGGTTGTATTACCGACTTTTTATTGAGCTATCTTCGGGGATTGTAACATTGGAGTCACCAGCACAAGGCTGATTTCTTTTCTGGCTTGTTTTTGGAACAGCAGAAAGGAAAATTGGACAGACCTATCTCTTCTGAGTAGGTGTTCCAAAAAACAAATACTCCAGCACATCCCCGCACAGCTCTTTTTGCAAAACTAGACGTCTAGGCGTTTGTGAGTAGGTGTCTCAGTACCCTCTCCACAGCCTGTATCTGTGTCCTCACAAGGAGGCCAGACACCAGACCTCGTAGCTGTTCTTTTGTTCTCTCTTGAGACAGAGACAGAGTAGGTCAACAGACGTACAAACAAACACTCACAGATACAAACAAACTTGAAGGACACGAGCGTAGTACTCTACCTTTCAAGTCTGTGCACTTTGTTGCCTCTCAAACCACACACATCAGAGTATTTTTGCAAATCTCTGACTGTCTTTCGACAATAGGTCTGAACAAGTGTCAGACGACAAGTCGACTTCTCAAGGAGTGCTTCTCTAGCCTCTTTGACATTCTCTGTACATAGGTCCTCGTACCTCATAACAGATACAACAACAAAAAAAGAGAAAAAGAAAAGAGGAGTGGAGAAGTAGATCAAATTTTCAGAGAAAGTCGTACAGATTACTTCTTTCTCACAAAAAAAAAAAAAAAAAAAAAAAAAAAAAAAAAAACATAAGACAGAGAGGTGAGACGCTCTCTCTCTATACTGTCTTTTCGTTTTTTCTCTCTATTCGTTCCTCATAGACGAACAGAGCAATTACGGGGTAGAAACAACTCTGTCTCATCCGTATTCCTTCAGCATCCATGTCTACTAGGTCTGAAGACTGGCAGGAAGGAGGGGGGGAGAGTGAGCGAACCCCAGGAAACGAAGAGGAGTTCGTTGACCCTCATGCAGAAGGAGGAGATCTGGCACCTTCCTTTGACACAGGAGGAGCAGAGAATCAATTTTTTACTGCGCCTTCCTTTGACACAGGAGGAGCAGAGGAAGTCGAGGAGGAGGAGAAGGGAGGAGAGGAAGCGAAGTTTGTGGCCGAATATGGCAAACTAAGTAAGAAGGAGTTTGAGGAGAAGAAAGGGAAGGATGAGGCCTATAAATGGCTATACATTCCCCAAGAAATGCGATGGGGACAACCCTTGAAGAAGGAGGACATCTGTTACCCTCTCCCAAGGCAAGCTCTGCCTCTGGCAGAATTCCTCAGAGACGACGGTGCACAGTTACAGGTGCAACACGTCTCATTTGGGGACAATATGTCTTTACTGGAGCTACTCGACCTCTCATGGACAGTGTTTGAGTGTGCTATACTCTTCTGTATACTACTTGAGACTACTTGCCACTCACTTGTAATCGTTATATATACTCCGTGACTGCTTACTTGAAGTATGCATGAAATTATATTAATACCAGTTTGTTTAGCATATTTATCAATATAATGTTTTTGAAGCATAAAACCGGTGCGGAAGCTTATATTTCAGAGTGAGTGACAGTGTTTTACACTTAGTCACTGTGTCACCGACCGGCTCAGCTCAGGACTTGCCACTCACTTGTAATCGTTATACATACTCACTGCCTACTTGAAGTAAGCATGAAATTATATTAACACCAGCTTGTTTAGCATATTTATAATTTTTTTGAAGCATAAAACCGGTGCGGCCGGAAGCTTATATTTCAGAGTGAGTCACAGTGACAGTGTTTTACACCGTAGTCGTGCCACTGACACTCCACTTGTAATCGTTATACATACTCACTGCCTACTTGAAGTATGCATGAAATTATATTAATACTAGTTTGTTTAGCGTATTTACAATGTTTTTGAAGCATAAAACCGGTGCGGAAGCTTAGATTTCAGTGTGAGTGACAGTGTTGACTTTACCGTCCACCAGTCACTGTGACACTCAGACTACTTGCCACTCACTTGTATTCGTTATACATACTCACTGCCTACTTGAAGTATGCATGAAATTATATTAATACTAGCATTTTCAGCATATTTATAATGTTTTTAAAGCATAATACCGGTGCGGAAGCTTAGAAATGACGTTTATGCGCCTAGTCATAAAAGTTACTACTTAGTCACAAGTATTAGTGTCAGTGACTGAAATACATACAACTTACATCTGAATGTTTGGAAAATTCATGAATGTGAATGAAAATTCAAAATCGTATTGATACAAATGTTTTACAATTAATTAGACTTAAAATGTTTTAATATTAATCATATTTGTAGCATGAACGAAATGTAGCTGCATCTTCATGCCTTCTCCTCCTCTTACTCCTCCTCCTACTACTACTACCAACATCACCACCACCAACCACCACCCCTATTACTGGTACTACTGTCTTGCTACTACTACTACTACTACTACCAACATCACCACCAACCACCACCACCCCTATTACTGGTACTACTGTCTTGCTACTACTACTACTACTACCACTACTACTGCTAGTAGTAGAAGTAGTAGTAGTAGTAGTAGTAGTAGTAGTAGTAGTAGTAGTAGTAGTAGTAGCAGTCGTAGTAGCAGTAGTTAGTACTACTACTACTACTACTGCTGCTGCTGCTGCTACTACTACTACTACTATTATTACTACTACTACTACTACTACTACTACCACTACAAGCACCACTACCAACCAGCAGCACCACCGCCACCACCACCACTACTACCCAGAGAAACACAAGTTCAAAAGAAATCAGTGCAAACAGAAGCAAAAAGTGGCAAGAATTGAAACAAAACAGTACAATTTACCTTTTCCTTGAACCTCTTTTTGTCGGCACGGCGTTCCTCCACAGTATGGAGTTGCCTTTTCGACATGTCAGTCTAAGAGGAAGGAAGCAAGGGCGAAAAAAATTAATAAAGACAGTGAACTGCTGCCATTGCGGAAACACGAAAGCAATAAAAAAAACAAGAGAATATGTCCAACAGAACAAAGCAAAAGAACAAACTTCATGAGGGAGACATTACCACCA
>WBZZ01005128.1:102500-138447 GCA_019918135.1 Paulinella micropora
CGCAATTTGTGGACACTTGTTTTTTTGCCGGAAACTGCGGCACGCAATAATTTTTTTTTTGATTTTGGCAATTGAAAATTGGCCACAGAAAGTTTTTCGGGAAAGAAAGGCGGGCGGGGAAAAAAATTAAATGTAAAAATTTCCCGCCCGCACTTGTTTCCCCAAAAAAATTTCTTCTGCTTATTTTCAATTGCAGACATCGCTCAAATTTTTTTTTCACAAGTTCCGGTTTTCCGGTGAATTTCGCGCCAAAGGTGAAAACTCCGCAAGTTGCGGGCATTTGCCGCAATTTGTGGCAAAATGTCCGTAACTTAGCTGATATTTTGTGAGCGAGCGTCGGCGGGTGGAATAGAGGGTGGATCCGTTTAGTGCAAATAGAGGGGGGGGGGGGCCTGGCCGCAGCGTGGCCCCCTATAAGGGGAGGGGGCCGCACAAACCGAAACTCTCCCCCCCTCCCCGTCTCACAACATTTGAGCTCCCTCTTGTGAAATCAAACGACAGGCAAAAATCTAACAAAAGAGCGGGGCCCTCCCTTTTTCTCTTAACATCCTCCCCCCCCCCCCCTCGCACCCTTTTTTCTCCCCTTGCCCTACAAGTGCGGGCAACTGCCCCCCCCCCTCCCTCCCTCCATTTGGGATCCAAGAACAATTCTCTGCCTGCTTCAAATTGTCCAACGCATTCAAAAAAAACCACGAATCAAGGTTCGTACATGGCAACAGGGAAACCACTTGGCGGTAGGTGGCCTGTGCTGACTACGGGTTCGACCAAGTGACATTGAATGAGACAGCTCACTCTCTGGGAAAAGGTGACCAGGCATCCAGCGCAGGTGGCTCGCGAAAGCCCGGCCGACCGCACGGAGCCTCAGGACAGCCCACTGCCACGAGAAGTCAAGACCAGAGAGAAGAAAATGGCTTTGGCGAAGCCAGTTCTAGCTTATGCGCCTTTCTGGACTGAGTCTGCCAGGAAGATGTCCAGGCAATTACCTCTAGCTGTAGGCAGCGGCTTGGCTCTGGCTGTCTGGCCCGTTCTCTGACCAAGGCCATGGGGTGCGGGTCCTGGAGCTCGACCCGCAGGTACGAGCCGACAACGCGACCGATCTCACAAGCGACCTCCTGGCAGTCGCGACTTGCACTCTTGCCACCCACCAAGACCGATGCGCGACGGAACGCAGCACAAGCAGGCGAGAAGCAGAAGCTGTCCAAGAAGAAATTCAGTCTCAACAAGAAGGCTGACAAGACGCCTCCGCTTAAGACGCTCACGTGCAGAATCTACCCCAAGACCAAAGACAAAGAAGCGAGGGAAGCCTGGCTGCGTAAGGCCTGGCTGCTCTATCGGGCTGTCCATACACTTTGGAATGCTGCGCTGGCTTGGCTGCGCAAAGAGGACAAGCGCTTTGCACAGTGCCACGAAGAACAGAAAGCCACTCGGGTTAGTAGAAAAAGGCCCAGGCGTTTGGAAGCAGGAGAAGCCCGCCAAGAAACAAAAGAAGGAGACACAAGCGGAGACGCCCAATGGAGCGGGGAAAGCCAACAGTCGACAAGAGCAAAAAGCGCGCCGAGAAAAAGAAGGGCCGAGCTGGGCGGCAGAATGCGGCGCCTGGGCGACTTCGACCTAGATACGCTGCGCCTGCGTTTTGTGAAGGATGGTAGCAGATTCGTGCAAGCCAGACAGTGGCTTCTCGACATGCCGTATGACATCCGCGCAGTGGCCATCCGGGACTTGCAAGCGGCGAGGGCCTCCGCCATCTCCAATCTCAGGCAGAAGGACAAAGTGTTTCACTTGAAGAGGGTAAACTTCCGCAAAAGGGCAAGTCCACGATTGCGATCTCGCACACGGTTTTTGGCAGGCGGCGAGGTTTCTTTGCAGGCTTTCTAAACGCTGACTCAGTCGCCTCCAGAGATTGGAGAAAGCAAGAGCGCATGCTTGGAACCCCCAAGCTCGAAATCAAGCACGACGTGCGCCTGAGGGTCGATCGCCTGGGCAAATGGTACTTACACGTACCGGTAGAGATACAGCAGCGCCAGCGTGATGTGGCGGTGCCCGACTCCAAGCGCGTAGTGAGCATCGACCCGGGCGTCCGGAGCTTTCTGACCGTGTACCACGCGGACTCTGGCGCGATCACCGAATTCGGCTGCGGGTCGATTGCACGCGTGTACCGGCTCCAGAAGCATACCTACAAGTTGCTGAGCAAGCTCGAGCTGCTGGCTAAGGACACTAGCAAGAAGCGCAACCGCTGGCGCCTACGGCGTGCTATCACCCGAGTGCGTGCTAAAATCTATCACAGGGTCGAGGACGTGTACAAGAAGGCCGCCCGGTGGCTGCTTGATAACCACGACTACGTGGTGCTGCCTTGGTTTGGGGCCGCGGATATGGTGCAAGGCGCTGGTGTCGCCAGAAAAACCAAGCGCAAGATGCTGGCCTGGCGCCATGCGGCTTTTCGCAAGCGTTTGCTCGACCTGCAGAGAGAATACGTCGGCAAGTGCAAGGTGCTGGTCTGCAACGAAAACTTCACCACGCACGCAATGCGGGACGTTGTGGCCTGACATTGGAGCCGCGAGGACCTACAGCTGCCAGTGGTGCGCCCTGCAGCACGGACGCGACATGAACGCCAGTCGCAACATCCTCTTACGACTGCTAGCTTTGGGCCAGCAGGACTTGTACTAGACACGAAAATCTAACACAGACTAGAAAGTTTTTGGGTCTAGTGTTTTGCCTCGATTGGGGCCTCTGGAGAGCGTGCGTGTTGAATTCCCTCCTCTGTAGGAATCTCTGAGTTTTCAGAATCAAGATTTCAATCCAATCTGCTCGCTTTGTTGCAAAAAAGCGCAGCATAGGGTCTACCACGCACTTGGCTATCAGGTCCTGATCCTCGGCCATGAAAAAACCCCGCGAAGATCCGGGCACTTTCACCTTCGCTAAACGGACGCTCTCCCAGTAGATGATACACAAAATCTCGTCGTGAATTTTTTCAAAATCCACGACTTCGTTTTGTGTGTCGCACCCCCTCCTGTTGATAGTGGATACAAAGCAACAAAAACAACCAAATAGCCTTATACAGCACACTACAAGAAACATGTATATATAATAAAAGAAAAATTTTCGTCTCTCCAGTTCGCCGAAAAAGTGAAAAAGTCGGCCACTATCCAGTTTGTCAAAATCTGGCAAGAGGGTAAATTGACCTGAGCCCCTAGGTGGTTGGTGTGAGAAGTGTTTTGAAGTTTTTAAGTATCTTTTTTCTGGTGAGTGGTGGTATTCAATTTATAAATATAATATTTGTTTCTTCTTTCTTATTCTATCTGAGGTTCTCACATTACTTTCATCAATATCTTCACGTTTTAATAATCTCTGTGTGTTTCGTTTCTTAGTTATTTTTTTTCTTTATCTTTTACTTGCTTTTCTTCATCTACTGATTTAGTAAATTCGGTTTTTAGAAGTTCTCGTGATGATACTAATTCATTATTAGAAAGAATGATTTTAAATCCTGACCTACCTATTACTTTGTAAATCTGCTTACTAAACTGTTTTCCACCTTTTTCAAACATCCTTCTCTTTAATTCCTTCCTCACCTTATCACCAATGCTATACTCATCAATTAAATGATCACGATTGATTTTCTGTTTATTCTTATCACGGCCGGTAAAAATATCAATCGGTCTGCTTCCTGTTGTAGAATGAACTTTATGATTATAAGCATTAACCAAATCTTGAATATAACTTACCCAATCAAAATTTCTATTAGTTTCAAATAATAAATCCAACCACCTTCTAATACTCCTTATAACTCTATCAACAACCGCTAAGGCCCTATGGTCGCCTACTTCAACCACATCGTGTTTAATATCATTTTGAATAAAATAATCACGAGAAGCACCTTTATATTCTCCGCTGTCTGTTGTAATTGATTTAGGTTTATAAGGTATAGATTTCAAAGCATAATAAACTTCTTTCGCTGTTTTATTTTTTAATGGAATGATTATTAAATATCTTGAATGACAATCGATCCAACAAAGCATCCAAGCATAGCCTTTATTCCCCTTTTTGTCCTTTATTTTACTCATGTCCGCCAAATCTAGGAACACTTGGTCTAAAGGTTTGTCCGCCCATATCGTGTTCCATATTTTCGGGTTCTTTTTCTGATAATGAATTTCTAATGACTCTTCTCTTTTTTTCTCTTCAATTTCATCCATATTATATAATTAATTTTATGTTAAAGTTTTATTATATATTATATATACCAGTAAAAACCAGTAAAAACCAGATAATGCCCGACTTTAAACAAGGAAAGATTTATTGTTTAAGATGTTATGAAAGTAATGATGTTTATATTGGTTCTACTACTCAAACTTTATCTCAACGACTATCCGACCATAGAAGTAGTTATAAATCGTATATGAAAGGAAAGGCGAATTATGTGTCGTCATTTGAAATTATTAAACAACAATCTCATTATATTGAATTAATAGAATTGTTTGAATGTAATAATAAAGATGAACTACACAAAAGAGAAGGAGAAATAATTAGAGAAACAGAATGTATTAATAGAAGAATTGAAGGTCGTGATAGTAAGACATATTATTTAGATAATAAAGAAAAAATAGATACTTATAAGAAAAATCACTATGAAATAAATAAAGAAAAATACAAAGAGAAAAACAATAAATGGAAACTTGAAAATAATGAAAGATGTAGAAATAAAAATAAAGAGTATTATGTAAAAAACATTGACGAAATAAAAATTAAAAAAAAGAAATCTATTTGAAAAATAAAAATATTATTCAAGAAAGCTCAAAGAAAATTATAGAATGTGAATGTGGTATTTTGATATGTGTAGGTGCGAGAAATAAACATAAGAAATCAGCGAGACACATTAATGCACCGATTGGATTATTTACATTTGGACTTTAGAACTTAAGAAACATCCGCGATACATCATTATTTTTTTCTTTCTTAGCACCACCAGAAGATTGATTATATACTTTTACACTCACACTACTAGACTTCTTACCTTTGCCTTTCTTTGGCTTCGGTTCTTCTTCTTCACTACTCTCACTTTCACTTTCTTCACTCTCAGGCTCTGGCTTCTTACTCTTCTTCTTTTCCCTCTTACTCTCTACCTTCGCTCTCTTGATTTTCATCTTAGCCATCTTTTCCGCAATCAAGTCAGTAAAATCAACCTCATCCTCACTATCACTGCTTTGCTCGGGTGTGTCATCTTGGTCTTTTTCATTAACAATATCGCTCGCCACATTTTTATTTTCTATCTCTGCTATTTTTTGTTCCATATCTTCGTCTTCACTTTTAACCGCATTTCGGTATTGTTCCAAAACCTTTTTGGCATGTTCCATCTTTCGTTGTTTTGTTTTCGCTTTTATTCCTTCAACAGCACTCCCCCAGTTCTTACGACTTGCTTCGGGAGACGGCATTTATACTAAGATTATTATATTTTAGTATTTTTTAAATAAATAAATAATTAATTAATATACGAATATGGCAGGTTCCTCCTTCAAGTCGCTCTTAGGCTTGTCAGAAATTGCGACAGACAGCCTATCAATCGCCAACCTTGACTTAACGAACACAAACATAGTCGGTCTGAATACAGACAGAGTGCCAGAAGATGAAAACCCTTTGAACCTCTACTATACTGATTTACGATTTGACACAAGATTATCTACCAAATCAACTACAGACATAAAAGAAGGAAGCAGTTTATACTACACAGAGCAACGAGTAAGGGATAATGACGAAGTCAAAGCCTCAACTCAACACAGAAGCAATACTTCCAATCCGCACCAAACCAGTTTATACAATTTGATAGACACTAACATATCCGCTCCAACGGTCGGGCAATACTTAACATATAATGATGTAGATGGTAAATGGAGAAATACAACAATCGGCTCAATTGATACACTCACAGATGTAGTCATTACAGCACCAATAGCGATGAATAGTTATCTAACATATAACTCAATAAACTGGGTAAATAAAACATTTCCTATAAATGTTGATGAAACAGGCAACATTAGTATGGGTGGTAATTTGAATATAACGGGAGTTAATTTATTAAATACCAAAGATGTTGATACTTGGATATCAGAGCATGAAGACAATAATGATAAAGTGTCCGCGGATGGTTCAATTGATACACACAGCGATGTTACAATAACGGGCACACCAGCCAATAACCAACTACTCATTTATAGCACAGGGCAATGGAGAAACACAAACTCACCTTTTCTTAGATTGGATGGTCTCGCTATGATGTTTGGAGATTTAAATATGGGAGGTTTTAATGTAGCAAATGTCGGTAATGTTGATGGTGTTGATGTTTCGGCTCTTGATAGTTCTGTGGTAAAACTAACAGGAGACCAAACCATAACAGGGAATAAAATATTTACTACTTATTTGGGTGTAAAAGATTCAAATCCATTAAACACTGGTAAGTTATTCTTCAATTACAACAATAATATGGGTTCTATTTATTCGTCGGAGGTAGGTGGAGCAACGGGATATCCACTAAGCATTGTTGGTTCTTCCATACTTCTTGCTCCAACAACAGGGGGTGGAATAACATTGACTGGCAATGTTTTAAATTTTAACAGCACGACAGCAATCAGCGGACTTCCAGCACCATTCTACGATGGTGATGCTTCAACAAAAGCATATACCGATACGAAACTAGCAAAGGACGGCACAACGGCTATGACGGGTAGTTTAAATATGGGCGGTTTTGCTATTACAAATGTTGGTAATGTTGATGGTGTGGATGTTTCTGCCTTTGATACTTCTGTGGTTAAACTAACAGGAGACCAAACCATAGCAGGAACCAAAACATTCAGCAACATAATAAATGCTAGTGCGGGGATTGATATGAAAAGTCAAAGCATAACAAATGTGAATCTTGTTGATGGCGTGGATGTTTCTACTCTTGACACTTCGGTGGTTAAACTAACAGGAGACCAAACCATAGCAGGGAATAAAAAATTTACATCAACTTTGGAAGTAAGTGGTTCATCCAATCCTACTACTTTTGATGGTATTGGCATAGCCTTTGATGCAAAAATAGGAATGATTGCGGCACAAAAAACAGCAACAGCGACTTGGTATCCGATACAAATAACGGGTTCGTATGTTGAGTTATATTCGGGTAATACTTTAATTATAACCGCATCTAGCACTACACTATCTTTGAATAATAACAAAATAACAAACTTAGCCACACCATCAGCAACAACGGACGGAGCAAATAAAAGTTATGTGGATACATTAGACGGGCAAAATGTGAAACTAACAGGAAACCAAACCATAGCAGGAATTAAGACATATAGCAGTGGTGTTGAAATAACGGGAAATTCAATCAATTCAACAACAAAGGGGACATTTATCGTTTTCAATTCTACCAGTAATATCGGGTCAATTGCTAGTTTGGATATGAAAACTGCAACATATTACAACTTTGAAATTTCTGCGAAAAAAATAAGTTTTATTATTGACGGGACGATTGTCGGTTGGGTAAATGCTTCGGGGCTAGATTGTAATAGTAGTAAAATAGCCAACCTTGGAACTCCGACATTAGCAACGGACGGAGCGACAAAAGGGTATGCGGACACATTGGACGGGCAAAATGTAAAACTAACAACAGACCAAACCATAACAGGAAGTAAAACATTTAATGGTGCGAGCACTACAATAAAATATCTAACTTTAACGAACAATGCTGATTTTAATAATCAAACTATCACTAATGGAGGAAATATCACATATAATGGAGCGAGGATATTAAACCAAAATGGAGGAGATATATTTTTTTCACAGACATCAGGAGATTATCAGTATTTCTTATTTACTCTAAATACTGCTACAAGCGGAACCGCAAACCAACGAGGTTATGTATTTACGAATGTAGCATCTGATGTAAAAGGAGCAGGACTTTATATTTCAAAACTTTTGGATAATAAAAGTGCTTCGTCTGACATTGTCCGTTTTAACAATGCTGGCGGTATGCGGTTTTATGGTGCCTTAGATATGAACTCAAACAATATAACAAATGGCGGAACAATAAATGGAACGACAATTACTTCAACCGCGGGGATATCAACGACGACACTAACCGCAAGCGGATTAATCACGGCAAATGCGAGTATATCAACAACAACAGTAACCGCGAGTGGATTAATAACGGCAAATGCGGGGATATCAACAACGACATTGGCAACAAGCGACAAAATAACAACAGCATCAGGCAAACCGATAATCATAGGCAACTCAACGAAAGGAGTGGGAGCGTCAGGTGGTTTAGAAATATACGGGACGGCTTCAAATATCGCAGGGGCACACTTACAAGCAATAACAACGGCGGATGCTTATCCAACATTTCAATTATTGAATTGGGCACACGACAATGTCAATTTAAGTTTTGATGCTTATTTTGACGGCACGAACTGGAAATCATCTTCTGCGTCATCTAACTTTCTAATTCAAAAAGGTGTAAAACTCACCTTTTATTATAATTCAGGAACAACTGTGGGAAACAATATATCTTACACTGAGGCGATGAACATTAATACATCGGGAGAGGTAGTCATCCCAACAGCATCTAGCGGTTTTTTAACCATACGAAAAAGACCCGCTTCTACCGTTGACCCACAACTATATTTTAAATCGGGAGGATATACGAATTATGGAGTAATTGTTTCTTCTACTGGTTTGCTTCACGCTTGGACTACTTCAAACTCTACTACTGGCGAGCCGTCTGGTAGTTATAATTATATTCCGCTTAATGGTGCTTGGACAAACTCATCGGATAGACGGCTTAAATCAGATATTAAAACATTAGACTGCGGGGATTGTTGTGATAAACTTATGAAAATAAATTGTTGTTCATATTATTTGAAATCAGACGAAAAGAAAGAACAAAAGAACCACGGATTTATTGCGGATGAAGTTAAAAAAATATTTCCAGAATTTGTATCTGAAAGTGGAATAAAAGCAGAGGATGGAGAAGGCTACCTTGAAGGCATAACATATACAAGTTTTATACCGATATTGGTTAGTGCTTTTCAACACATGGCGGAAAAGGTAGTTAATTTAGAAAAACAAAATAATAATCTCATGAATATACTACAAGACCAAGCAAATCAATTAGCAGAAATCAGAGTGGCCGTTCTTGATAATGTCAAATAATACAACTAGACTTCACAGACCACCACCTATTATGGATATGGATGGCGAACTAACTCCAGAATTAAAGTCTCGCTGTATTTCGTCAGAGTTAAAAAATGAACAAAAAAAATTAGACCATGAAATTAACGACGAATGGCGATGTTGTTGTTTCAAAGAAAGGACAGATGCAAGATTAATTAAATATGCTGTTCAGATGACAGTTATATGTAGCATAATCATTTTGTGTGTTGTTAGATTGAGCGACCCGACAATCAGTTGTGCTAATGCTAACACATTTATAGGCGTACTCACGCTTCTTATTGGGATAATCTGCCCGTCTCCAAAAATAAATTAAAAACCAAAAGCGGATAATCCGATCATATTGTCATAGTGTATTTGTGTTTTAAGATGCTTTGATAAATTATCAATTCTGAAAGAATTACCACATTCACATTGAACTATTTTTGATTCATATATTCTTTTTTTTCGGTTTATCTCATCTTTATTTCTGTCTCTATATTCTTTCCATTTTTGTGATAGTTGTTCTTTGTTTTTTGCCACGTATTCTTTAAGATATCGTGACACATAGTCTTCATTTTTTTCAAGCCATTCTTTTCTTTTTTGTGCTATTTTCTCTTTGTTTGTTTCTCTATATTTTTTATCTCTTTGTGCTATTTTACCCTTGTTTTGTTCTCTGTATTCCTTTTTAGTTTGACATTCTACTCTTTTGTTTATACAATTTTCTGTTTGTCTTATTATCTCTCCTTCTCGCCTTCTCAGTTGATTTACATTTTCACACGAATAATCTTCAATTAATTCAACGAAGGCATCATTATATTTGACGATTTCAAAAGAAGAAACATAATGATATTTTCCATTCATCCAGTTTTTGTAATCAATTTTATGAGCATACAATCGCTTATATAATGGTTGAGCGGTTGAACCGATATACACCTGATCGGTTTGATATGACCTAATCGCATATATTTTTCCTTGTTTATAGTCTGGCATCGTTTTATATCGTTTATTATCGCTATGTTTAAATAGAATAACATTCGTATAAATGTGTCATATACCACATATCATCATTTGAGCACATTAAAGGAATGGCTTCATCAAAACTACGACACATATTATTTCCGTTATTTATGAAAACACATTTAAATTTAGTATCTATACCTTTTTGAATACAATAAACACAACTTATATTCTTTTTTTCGCTTATCCGTGAGTAAAAGTCGCAGGCAGTCCGACCTAACACATACCCGACAAATATTAATAAAATTTTTATCATCTTATATCTATATTTATATATTTTAACCACAAAGCACGAAGTGGCGAAGCAAGCGTAGTCAGAATGACGGAGCACAAATACCAAAAGATTATTTTTCTGAGCAATGATTTTGCTGGAGGAAGCAAAACATTTAATAAAAATATTCAAATGTCATTCACACCCACCAAAATGAATGTAAAATTTATCCACTATATGAACGACCAGACCGAAACCAAAACCAGAATTCTTTACATGGATAGAATTGGAATTATTGGAACATTTGCGGACAGCACTACAGCAAACATTTCAAATCTCGGTTATAATTTGGGTGTTGTAGGATGGACAGACGGACAATATACATTTAAAGTCCTTGAAACCGACAGCGGAAATATTGACACAGGAAATTTAGCGGGGCGAATTGTTGTGTGTTTAGAATTTCTAGGATAGTTATCAACTACACTCTCATTCGTTTCACTCATTCTCGTTTGTTGATAACCATCGAAAACCGATTTAATTTAAACAATAAAGAAAAAACGATGTTTTAGAATAAGTGAGAGTGCGGAGCACGACCATCTCGTAGAGTGATTACGCCCTTCGGGCAGTAAAACGCAATTCTAAAATATCATGATGAAGATTAACAATGTCAAAGTTAAGCCTGTGAAGCAGGATGGAAACGGAAACAAAAAAGCCAAGGGTTATAAATTATTCAATGAGCCGTATGCTAACATATTTTTGCTTGCCCGTAAGAAGAGCGGTAAGACGACAGCACTCTTTGAAATACTGAAACGGACTACAGACAGAAAAACCCGTATTGTTATTATTGCTTCAACGATACACAAGGACTACATTTATAAAGCAATGGTAAAGCACTTTAAGAACAGAGGCAACCCGATGGCAATATATACCTTTATTAAATCAGATGGTGTAAATGTCATTGATTATGAGTTAGACAAACTGAACAGACAGGACGAGCAACACGAAGGAGAAGTAAAACAAGACAACGAAGAAATAGAGAAGCCACAATTTCTTTACTTTGGAAAAGAAGAAAAAAAGAAACAGAGCACCGCAGAGGCAAAAGAAAGGCCGAGTAAGTATATAACTCCAGAGGTTGTTTTTGTTTTGGACGATTTAGGGAGTGGATTAAGAGACAAGTCCGTAAGTGATTTGCTAAAAAAGAACAGACACTATAAATCAAAGGTTATTATGTCTAGTCAGTATTTGAACGACCTACGGCCAGAAGCCATTAAGCAGTTAGATTATTTATTAATCTTTCCGGGGCAATCTCAGGACAAAATGGAACTCGTGTATAAACACTTAGACTTATCTTTTGACTTTGATTACTTTCTTCAAAAGTATCACGAAGCAACAAAGGAACGATTTAATTTTCTTTATGTCTCAAGTGTTGATGATGAGTTAAGAAAAAATTTCAACTTCAGTATTATATATTCATCTATCTTTTATGGTAGTTAAAACAACTCGTGTTGAAGTCATTCCAACAATCGGCAAACGAACTATTAACTCAAGCACCAACATGGCTGGAGGTAAAAAGAAGACTGGTCGCAAGAAGAAGCAAGGAGGCAAGGGACAAGCAGGCGGTAAAATCAACTGGCAAAAAGTTGGGAAAACGGTCTTTGCCGTTGATAAATTTCTTCGCGGTAATAAGTTAATCTCTAGGACTGCGGGAGCATTAAGTAGTGTCGGGGTGCCTTACGCAGGTAGTGTTGGTGCTGTAGCATCAAGACTGGGGTATGGTAAGCAGAGAGGACGTGGAGCCCTTAAATTCTAAATGAAGATATTTTGTTCGGACTTCGTCATCACAAAACATCGATGACCATTATTTTTTTCAAAAATAAAAAAACGATGGTTTAGAATATAGATTCAACAAGTTGAATCCATAGCGAGAGTGCGTAGCACGAAACGCAATTCTAAACTATCTATAGAATGGTCGCTAAGACTAAAAATGTAAAAAGGGCAAAAGTCCGCCGCCGAGGGTTTATAGGAATAAGAGCGGGAAGCCGTATATTATCCAGAAGGGTAAAAAATATTATCTTAATTTCGGTAAAAAGACAAATGATATGAGCACACTTCAAATTGTTAAACTTTTTATGAAATACTTAAGCAGACCAAAATCAAAGCGGACACCTAAGCGAAAAGAAGACTTAAGAAAAGTCCAGAGTTTGTCGGAGATTGAGCAAAATACTAGAACCGCCATTAATGACCACTTAGACAAACTCAGAAAGAAAAAATACGAAAAGATTGATGAGATTGACCAAAAAGAGAAAAAAGCACAGGCGGATGCTGAAGAAGAAAAGAAGAGGCAAGAAAGAAAAGACATAGCAGATGCTAAGGAAAGGCAGGATGAGTTAGCAAGGATACACCGCAATGAACTATCAGATATTAAGGAACGACAAGAACAAAAAGCCAGAGAACTAAGAAGGGAGCAAAAACTTATAGATGATGTAAAATATGAAGAAGATAGAAAAAAAAGGATACAAGCATTACCACCGCCACCACAATATCAATATATTATGCCACCACAGCAGGGGCAACCACAAGCGCCGCCATTAGGAGCACCACAACAAGCACCGCCATTTGGAGCACCACCACAAGCACCGCCATTACCTAATTTAGGAGATGAAGCACCATTGAAAACGAAAGAGCAATATGAGGAAGAAAAAAAGCAAAAGCAGAAAGATATTGAAACACTGAAATTAGCAGGATATACAGATAAGTTCATAAAAAAGATGAGTCGTAAAGACTTACAAAAAGCCAGTCAAGATATTCAGATGGCTATAGCCACAGCGACATCTTTAGAGGAACAGAAAAAGTTAGCAGAAGAATATAAAGAAAAACTTGAAAAGGAAGAAAAGAAGGCAGAAGAAAAGGGTAAGCATTTTGAACATTTACAAATTAATCAATTTTTAATATCAGCATTTTCAAAAACTTATCACCCAAACATTACTATAAAAGAGTTAGCACAGGCTTTAAAAAAGAGACTAGATAGTGATGGACATAAAAAATTAAATTACAAAGACACTTCAAAGTGGATTATTGACATGATTAAAAGGTTTAATATTGATGTTGGAAATGAAAAGGAAGACGTAAAAAGAAAAGTAACGGATTATGCTAGATATGAAGATTATATGGGTATTAATGAGCAAAAAGGTAGTGGAGCGAAGACATTAGAAGAATTAATTGATAAAGTATTTTCAATAGCGAAAATAAAAAAATATTTAATCCGCAAAGATTGGAAACACACAATGAATAAAAAGGACTTTGTAAAAACTCTAACTAGCAAAATGACGATATACCCAAATGTTGATAAACAAGTTTCAAATGATTTAAATGTTGATGAAGGTATGCCCCAACCGCTACCCCCGAGTGTAGCGGAGACACCGCTACCACAGCCATTAGAGACACAACCACAGCAACCAGAGCCAGAGCCACAGCCACAGCAACCTGAGCCAGACAAAACACAGCCAGAGCCACCGCCAGACGAACAACAGGGTGAGGGGCGGGGACTAATGACTTATGAAATAGACGACATAATGAAAAATTATGGATGGTATCTCGGAGCAATAGCCAGTGATGAAATCTATAAGTTGAAGCCCGGAAGCAGAAAGCGATACGGATTTATTATGAATTTGGACAATCACAAACAAGCGGGGTCTCATTGGATTGCAATATGGGTAAGTCTGGATAAAGACAGGAGTGTTGAAGTGTATGACCCTTTGGCTGAATATCAACCGACTGAAGACTTTCAACAACAAATGAAACAACTAATAGATAAAAGCCACCCAGATAGTTATTTATTGATGAAGGTCAATCAAGTAAAGAACCAATCAAACACCTCGGACACATGCGGATTTCATTCTATGAGATTTTTAATGGAACGAGCGAAAGGTAATCGATTTAAATTTGCTACTGGCTACACAGACTTAAAAGAAGACGAAGCAGAAAAGTTAAAAGCACAGCACGGATATGGTGATGCTTTTAATACTTTTATCTGAATTATGTATTAAATAAAAGAATATAAAAGAATATAAAAGAATATGCCAGACTACCAACAAGGGAAAATTTATGCTATCAGGTCTCACCAGACTAACGAAATTTATATTGGTTCAACAACTCAAACATTAGCACAAAGAATTGCTAAACATAGATATGATATGAAACTATTTCAACAAAGCAAAAAGAACTATACTACTTCATTCAAAATTTTGGAATACGACGATGCATATATCGAATTGATAGAATTGTATCCGTGTTCAAGCAAAATAGAATTAGAAAAACGAGAAGGAGAAGTAATAAGACAAAAAGAATGTGTCAATAAATACATAGCAGGAAGAACCAGAAAAGATTGGAGGGAATACAATAAAGAAAAAATGAAATCATATAGACTAAGAAACAAAGAGAAATTAGAGCGGAATTATAAGCAATATAGAAAAGCACACATAGAAAAGATAAGACAATACAATAAGCAACATCATCAAAATAACAAGGATATAATTAATCAAAAAACGAAAGTGTATTATCAAAATAACAAAGAAAAATGGAATATTTATAAACAAAAATATCAACAAAAATATGATATATCCGATATCCAAAAATTATTTATATAATATATCATGGAGTATAAGGGAGGCCGTGCGAGTGGTATCTATTACATAAATAGTAAAAATAGGATAACAGGCACAGACAGCGACTTCACTCACGAAGTCAATATGAAGGGGCTAGACAATCCAACACACTGTAAAATTCTTCATATCTATGTGCCGAAATCGTATTAATCTGTGGCTTCACCATATAATACTTTTACATTATCCGAAGACGGATATGAGGCTTTAATTACGATACCTGAAGGAAACTACACAATGAACAACTTAAAAAATAAACTATCTGAGATACTGACGGCAGAAAGTCCGAATGATTATACTTATGTGGTATCTAGTAATAATACCAACACAGACCCCGAGGATAGCAAATTAACATTCAGTGTTTCAAATAACGAAGGTATTCAACCGCGGTTTATATTTGATGGTGATACTCGTATTCATGAGGTTATGGGTTTTGATAGAAATTCAACATATTTCTTTGCTAATGATTTTATTAAATCTCCAAATGTAATTATTTTAACTGGTGAAAAAACTTTGTATCTTCAATCGGATTTGGTGAATGAAGGTGATAATCATGTGCTACAAGAAATATACACAGCCAACGAAATTCCTTTCGGCTCTGTCATTTATGATGGAAGCGGGTCTGAGTATGGTAAAACATTGTCCGCTAATTCAAACAATGTATTCAGGTTTTACTTGACGGACGAAAACGACCAAGCGATTAATCTTAATGGTTTAGGCATCGTTATGACTTTATTGGTTTATCGTGAAACTAATTATTTTAGTTTATTTAATTCATTCTTCAATTTGTTGAAATCCCGATGATATTTGAGAATTGCGCTTCGTGCTACGCACTCTCGCTTATTCTCAAACATCGACAACCATTAATTATTTTTTACGATGTTTTATGATGACGAAGTCAGAATAAAATATCAATTTATTTTAATTATTTATTTTTCTATAAATATATTCTTGTGAATTAGTTAATTTACACCACTTCAAAAACAAAACAAAAATGCCGTCTCAAGTTGGATATGATCAGGAATTAGACCATCAACCAAAAGAACTACTAAAAGGAAAATACGAATTAAACAAACTTACAAGTCGTGAAGGCTCTGGTAATATTACTCTCACCACAGCGGGAGGTAATGAAAGCACCTTTGAAATCCCTACCCGCCCGCTGAACCTTGCCCGTAGTGTGTTGCGATTTACTTACACTCCACGGAACCCCGGTCAGAACAATGCTAATCGTATCTTCATGGATTGTCTAAGTATGATTAGGAGTATTGAATTACGAAGTCGAAGCGGGCAGTATCTGTGTAATCTTCAACATGTAGGAAATTATACCAAGATGATTTGGAAACCCGAAATCAGTTATGATAAGTATATGTCTTTGGAGAACCATGGTGGAGGTGTTTCTAGCGGTGCGTTGCTTCAGAAGTGTAATGTGCTTAATGATGCTACTTTGAATATTGCTTCAAGATATTATCCTGCAGCAAGTGCAGCTGTCGCTGTCGCTCCTGGTGCTGGCACGTTCGGAACTCTACAAATTACTGCAACTAATGCGGAAGATGTAAGTGCTGCTATAATTAACTCTATCAATGCTGTCGGTAATAGTGTCAAGACATTGGTAAGTCTCCCGTCAATGAATGCTCGTCGTCATGATGACCTTTTGAATAGTTATAACGGAGTAGGAGGTTCATTTGTTAATGTCGCTTATGAGGAGGCTAAGTATTTTGAAGTTGGAACAATTCAGGGTGCTGCTACTGCTGTTAATACTGCTGATGACACTCCAGTTATCAATGTTAAATTACCTTTGGGAATGATTTTTGGAACTATTTTTGAAATTGATAAAACACTAGGCTTCAATGAAATTATGGATATGCGGATTGTATGGGAGGGAACTAGTAGAACTATGTTTACGGGAACCGCTGCCACTAACATTGCTGAAGGTGCCGCAATTGGTGCAACTGGTGCTGTTGTTTCAAATTTGAACTTGTTTCTCGCGGTTGAAACAGACCCAAATGTTATCCTTGTTGTCCAAAGCAAAATCGCTGGTGAAGGGTTTAGATTTACTATTGAATATCCTATCTCGTGGAAGCACAACCTTGGAAGTACAAGTCAGAACTTTGTGGTAAAAATGAACAGATCACAGGGTGAAAGAATTCGTCGTATCTATACATCCGCTTTTCATAATTCAGAAAGATCTTCTACTTCTTTCGACAATGATCACAGAAACGACACTAAAATTAGAACTTATTATACTACTATCGATGGTAGCAGAATGCAACAATTTGACATTGATACTTCTGATAATGAAGACTATATGATTTTGAAGGATAAGTTGAAGGGAAGTGCTATCCTAAACACCGATATCTATAAATACAACTGGTTTCATGTTGATTACTGGGATAACAACCGCCCACTTCACGAGAAGAATGTTGAAGGTTATGAAAAGTCTGGTCTGAGCCTTGACACCGAGCGACGATATGAGTTCGTTTCTACTACTGCGGGAAACAACCTCAATCACTACACTTTTGCCATTCTTCAGCAAGATGTAATTATAAGAGGTATTGAAATTATTAAGACGTAGAAAGATTTAGAAAATCTTTCAGCAAAAAGGTTTTGTGAAACGTTTACAAAAGTTTCAAAAGAATAAAGAAAAAATAAAAAAGAAAATTATTTTTTTGTTTTATATAATATGTCTCACCAGAGAAATTTAATCGCACAAAATCCAGACGGAGATTTTATAAATGTCAAAGTTGGATATGATGGTAATATTGAAACCAACAATATGAAAACCGCTTTCGGTGAAGCACTAACAAGCCAACTTACGCCAGTTGTTCAGGAAATTTTTCCATACACCATTAATACAAGGGTATGGTCATTACCTCAGACAAATGCGAGTGTTTCTTTTAATAGTAATATGGCGGAATTGAAAACTCAAGCAAACAATACTTCAACTGCTATTCTAACAAGTAAAAGAAGAATAAAATATCGGACTGGTATGGAAGTTGTTGGACGCTTTACTGCTATATGGACGACTGATGACACAAAAGACTATTATTCTTGTGTAGGAATTGGTGAAAGTGATTTTTCAAATGGTTTCTATTTTTATAAAACTAATGTCGGGATGCGTATTCTACAAGCCAAAGGAGGGGCAACAACTTATATTCAACAAGCAAACTGGGATGACCCGTGCAATGGAACAAAAGATATGCCTGTTATTGATTGGAGTAAAGGAAATGTATTCCAAATTCAATTTCAATATTTAGGCTTTGGTGCTATAAGGTTTTCTATTGAAAATCCTACAACGGGAGAATTTCAATTAGTCCATACTATTAAGTATGCGAATGCCAACACAGGTGTAAGTCTAAGAAACACTACTTTACCATTTACCGCACTAATGAGGAATGATGCTTCTACCGGAATTCAAACTCTTAAAACAGCAAGTGTTGGATTATTTATTGAAGGAAGTAATACAATAAACACAAGTATAACAAACGAAGTGGAAGGAAGTAAAGCAGCAAACACAACTGAAAGCCCTATTATTAGTATCAGGAATAAAGCAACATTTGATGCGGGCGGTGCTAATTTAACAAATTATTCAAATGCTTATCCCACTTTGATAAGTATTACGAATGAAGATACTAAGTCAAATGTTGTCAGAATGGTATTAAATGGAACACTAACTGGAGCAGGTTTTGCAGATGTTGATTCTAAGTATTCGATTGTAGATACTGACACAAAGGCGAGTGCTATCGCAAACGGAACAACAATTTTTAAACTATATGTAAATAGTGCTTCAACTCAACAAATCAATCTTAGAAGTTATGATATATACCTATCACCGAGTGATGTATTGACTTTTACACAGAAGTCTGTCTCTGCTGGTGGAGGAGGAAATGTCAATATTATTGCTAACTTCGTAGAAGACCAATAGATATTTGTTTAGAAAATCTACGATTTTCTTTTCAGACCCGATTCGACTTCGTCGAATCTACAACGTCTTCAACAAACATCGTAAACCATTAAAGTAAAAAATAAAAGCAAAAAAAATTAATGGAAAACGATGTTTTATGAAACCGCGTAGCGGGTGAATAAAATATCAAATAATTTTTTTATGGCATCCACATTTTGGCACCACTGCTGTTGAACTAACCATTCAAGGTATGGTTTATCAATTTTGGCTACATCTTCAATGTTTTTGTGTGCATATTTTCCATATTGAAGAACAACATCTTTCTTTAATATACATCCTTCTTCTGTACATTCTATAGCAGTCTCTATATCACCTACGGATGTAGCAGTCGCTATCTCTTCTCCTACATTCGCCTTATTTCTGTGATACCCGTGGAAGGGACTTTGTCCCTTTCCAAACCCGCGGGGGTATGGTAGGGGGTGTAACCCCCTCCCTCTTTTAAATCACTCGCCTTAAAAGGAGTGCTCTCTTCTTGCTGACCGAAGGTCGCATCTTCAACTAAGTTGGAGTTGTCCGTTATGGTCTCCAATAGAATAACTACTTTCACATTGTCATCGCGGGGTTTGTATTGCTCATAGAAAGAAACAATGTCAGGCTTAGTCCATTTAATTGTCGGCATTTTAATAGAAACATCAAGGTTCCATTTTTCAATTTCATTCAAGTAGTCTTGTTTGGTGTTGAGGTCTGCCATCTTATATATAAGATATTTTATTCACAAATCTTTTTTCAAAAGAAGGTTCATAAAACATCGAAAGCATTAAAGTAAAAAATAATTAAAAGAAAACGATGTTTTATGAAACCGCGTAGCGGGTGAATAAAATATCATTGTAAATATTTTTTTACTTCACTTTTAATGTCTGTAAATTTTTCAAACCACGGCTGTTTCATAACCCATTCAAGGTATGGTTTATCAATAGTTGCAACATCTTGAATTTTCTTGCCTTTATATTTACCAAATGGAAAAGTATCCTTTGGTTTGCCTTCTCTACTTTTTTCAATTGCCTTAATTTCTTCGTCAATCATCTGTTGGACATCTCTTACTGAAAAGAATTCTTTATTCTTCTCAATTGAAAGTCGTCCAAATTTTTCAGATAGTCTGGTGAGGGTTGTCATTGGTCTATATAGAGTGGTAAAAAATTTATTGAAAAAAAATTAATTAATTATTGATATTTTGTTCTGACTTCGTCATCACAAAACATCGTTTCATGCTTTAATGGAGGACGATGTTTGAGATTATAGATTCAACAAGTTGAATCCATAGCGAGAGTGCGTAGCACGAAGTGAAATTATCAAATATCAAAGCCGTAAGGGATACTATCATTTTCGTTGATAAAGTCACGCCCGCACCATCTTGTTTTATTAACTACTTTTACTACATTCTTTTGGTGGTGTATGCTTAAGTGTTCAATATGTTGTTGTTTGCTGTTTCTGCTAGTATGTATTTTCTTCATTATAAAGTCTCTGGTATTAGTTAAACTTTCGCCCTTATCCATTAATTCATAAGCGGTTGAATTTAATTTTTTCAAATCCAAACCTTTTCCTCTAAAGTGGAAATGAGTTTTACCTTTTTCTTCCCCTTTCTTTACATACTCCAACATATATAATTTTGGTGCTACCCATATTCCTCTTATTATTTTACAATCTGTTCCAAGGTCATCATCCATTCCGCCGATTGTTTTATCCCTAAATCTTTTAATCCGTTCAATGTTTCTTACATGGCTTTGAATGCTGTCTGTATCTGTATAATAATAATCTCTGTCGGGGTCGTTGTTTGGATTGGCTTCAGTCATATACTTATACATAATTCGTCTGCTGTATGCTAGGATAAATGCCCCGCAGTGAGTGGGCTTTGTAATTTTTTCTTCTTTTAATTTGTCATCCCTTGGAATACCAGAAATTAACCATAATTCACCATTAGCCTCTTCAAACTTTTCAATATCGGTTATCACATGTTTAGCCCAGAATTTCCAATACTCATGATTTTTTGTTATGAATTTGCTCACAGAATTAATCGGTCTTTGAATTGTCTTTCCGTATAAAGCATTCATAAATAACTTTGCTAATAAATACTGCGGTGTGCCTTTTTTTGAATTTTGTTTTCGTTTAAATAACTCTAATATGTAATCTCTGAATACTGGTTCGGCTCCTTCTGTATAATAGCCACGAATGATTTTGACTTGGTATCCAAGTTCAATCATATCTTCAATATCAACAGAAGTAAGCCATTGGTCTTTCATATCTCTTAATTCCCATTTTAAACAACCTTTGCTATCGCGGAATGGCACTCGCGGGTGTAATAGATTTTTTGGAGATATGTAATCAACATTATATATCCCGAGTTTCCCTTTCATTTCTCCTTCGCATTTCTTAATTTCGCCCGTCATATAATTTTCAAGCATTGCAGTTGGATAAAGACTTACAACATCCGCATCAATAAGATAATCTTTAACCTCATCAAAGTCAATTTCACCGTTTGTGTATTTTTGATATTGTTCAGATATAAATCTCCTCTTGCTTGGATAAGTCCTTGCCCCATATAATGCTTTTCTAAAATCCGCTTCTTGTTCTAACTTTGGAAGTTGAATTATGTATTGTTTATCAATTTTCTTTTTCCAAAGATTAAAGGTTAAGGAAGACGTAGACATAAACTCCGATAAGTTCGTTTTATGTTCTTCATATATCGGTTTATTTAGTGTTTCGTATAGTTCCTTCAATCCCATAACATCTTTTTCTAAATACAATAAACATTCTTTTTTCATATCATCGCTCATTTCTTCCCATCGTTTCGCTTTTTCGTGGTCAAAATCGCCTTTTAAAACATTACAACCCAAACTTTCAAGGTTCTTTTTAAGGCTCCCTTCTGTGTGCTTAGACAAGTCCCAGAATTTCATATTTTTGTATTCCATTGAAATTATCGCCCCGTTATTGATTAAAGGTGTGCTTTTTATCTTTCTTTTAATAAATTCTTTTTGTAAGAAGTAATGGTCAAATTTACTACCATTAAAAGCATTAACATAAAATGTTGCTTTCGGTTTTCTTTTCGCTAAGTCTTCCTCATATTGAAAGATTATATCAATGAGTTTTGAAATACAATCATCGCCAGCAACATATTTAAAACCAATATCCGCAATCGTTTCTATATGTTTCTAAATCATAATGAAAAATCTCATCTTGATTATTATAACTCATCTCCTTAAAGGTTGTTAATAAACTTTCATAACGGTCTTTTTGTTTCCTTAATTTGGCTGCCGCGTAAATCTGTCGCTTAATATTACACTTATGATTATTGAAGTAAGTTTTAAAGCAATCATTACATCTGTTTTTATTCCTCTTTATAAAACCCATATAATGTCCCTTACTTAGATAGCAAAGCACATCCACTGATACTAAAGGGTCTTCATAATTTTTAAATGTCTGTTTGCTTGTTGCATCAGTCAATTCAAAATACTTTCCTTCAATACAATAATTTTTTAAGATTTCATATCCTATTGAAAGTGGTATATATGAATTATGTTCAAGGTTGAATTCTTGCCTAATATCATTACATACTTTTTTATTGAGTTTTGATTTACCTTTCATTGGTAAATTTAATATATCCTTAAAAACATAGAAGAAACAATTATTATCCTTACTCCTTGGATTAATATGAATTCCTTCATCTGTTTTATGTTTCTTATCACTCCCTGAGAGATTACATCCACCTCCATCTTCTTGAATAATTTGAATGAACATACGTTGAATAACTCTATCATATCCATTCGCACTGGCTTCAAGATTTTGTTCGTTGTATAGATATATATCACGAAACAAGTCAACCATGTCTTTTAACTTAACTGAATTGAAAGTTTTCCATCTATAAAACTTTTCATCATCAATATCCGTCATATAACCAAACTTAACATGAAGACTTGCTTCGTTTGTCAAACCTCTATTTTTATCATCCTTCACTGCTCTCATAATTGATATTTCAATCGCATCCATATCATAGAAGTTAATATCAAGGTCTTTGAAGGGGTATGTATATCCATTTATATATCTGTTTTTTATCGGTCTTAGTTCTACTAGTTTTACCTCTCGCTTCTTCGCTTCTCTTGTCTTAGTTTCCCGCAAATGTGCTCTAGTCTTCAATAGTTCCCTCACATTTTCACTTGGTCTTGGTGCTGATGGAAGGGGTGGTGGCATACTTTTTATATCAATGCGGTTATAAAAATTATAAAAAATAATAATAAATTATCTGTTATAAATATATATAATAATTTCTTATATTTAAATAGAAATTCATTTCATTGCATCCTCCATTCTTTTCAACTTAAGTAATGCTTGATTCACTTCATCTCTTTTTTCTTTCTCCTTTCCGCTATTATTGCTTTATTTTGGTTGTAATACTCCATTGACTTTTGTCTATGTCTCTCTGGATCTTTTTGTATAAACTCTCTCGCCTTTCTCCGTAAGGCTTCCTTCTTCTCTTCTGGTGTTTTGTATATCGGTTTTCTACCCATCTTTGTGTATATATAATAAAAAATAATCTTTAATATATATTAAATATTGTTTGTGTGTATCAAGGTATAGTAATTTCAATTCCATAATGTTTTCCTGCCCCTCCTCCATAGATTGAATAATATATTTGTTTCCTTCCTTTAATCTTTAGAGTTTCTGCTAAGTGCTTGCTGATATATCCGAGTTGCTTTCCTCTTTCTGTTTCAACCTTTATCGCATTTTTATCAAATTTGTTTTCTGGCTCGTGTTCAATAAAAACTTGTTCACTACTTTTTCGGAGATAAGAAATATTATCTTGTCTCCCATCAAATGAAACACCCACAACTCTCGTCGTTGTCATATTATAGAAACTTTTAGAAAAAGTTTCACAAAATCTGTTTGCTCAAAGATTTTTTAAAATCTTTGTTATATACATATAAATAATATTTGTTTAAAATAAAATTAATTATTTGTTTTTAAAATATCTTTCTATGTAGTCGTTTCTATATGTTATACGAGTGAATTTATGTCCTCCTAACATAATTTCTTCTTTCTCCGCAAAGAAGTCTCTATCTGATTGGTTTTTTTCGTGTGTGTATTTGCTGTATATTCCTATCGTCTTTCCACAGACACATGTATATTTTTCTTTAATTTTTTCTTTTCTCCATTCTGTCTTCTTTTGTTAGTCAATTGTTTGTAATCGGTATTTTTATTATCTTCTTCATATTTTGATAATACTTCATTTTCGTAAAACTCCCTTGCTTGCTTTTCTACTTCTTCCTTTGTTCTCTTTTTTCCTATGTAAAATACTTTTCTTTTTTGTTCGCCATTTTCACTCCATCTTATAACTACTCCTTTGTTTTGAACACATACACTTCCTTTCATAATCTTTCTGATTGTTTGCTCACTCATTCTATATTATGACACTTTTAATTTTTTAAAATAAAATAATAAAATGTGTCATATGTTTTCTTGTAGTGTGCTGTATAAGGCTATTTTGTTGTTTTTGTTTCTTTGTATCTACTATCAACAGGAGGGGGTGCGACACACAAAACGAAGTCGTGGATTTTGAAAAAATTCACGACGAGATTTTGTGTATCATCTACTTCTCCCCCGTCCGGAAGTAGCGAAGCGCTTGGTGCTTGGCGATCGCGAAGGTTGCCAACAGGACCAGCAGGACATCAATAAGGACCAGCGAAATGTGACCTACGTCTCCCTGCCGACGTCTCCAAAATGTCCGCTTGCTAACAAATTTTTTGTTCAGACTCCACAAAATGCGGTTTTATTAAAAAAAGATCTTTTCTGAATCCAGTGAACTTTGCGCCAAATGCCGCAATTTGTGGACACTTGTTTTTTTGCCGGAAACTGCGGCACGCAATAATTTTTTGTTGGTGATGTCGGCAATAACTGTGTAACAACAGAAAAATTTTCAGGAAAGAAAGGCGGGCGGGGAAAAAAACATTAAATGTAAAAAAAAATTCCCCGCCCCCATTTGCTTCCCGAAAAATTCTCTGTGGTTAACTAATTTTCAATTGCCTACATCTCAAAAAAACTTTTTTCACACGTTTTGGTTTTCCGGTGAATTTCGCGCCAAAGATGCGAAAAAGGATCGACCGCAGTTTGCGGGAATGTTTCTTTACGAAATCAGCAATGAGTTGAGCTGCAATTTAAGGAATATAGTTCCTTCTCATTTCATGTTGTGCCTCCGTTGTTTCTCTGCTATCTTTCCAATATCGTTCTTCCTGTACCCTTCGCGCCTCTTCTTCAATTTCTGTAGCTATCATATACCCGACTTGTGCACGCCAGAGTTTTTTAACAGGAAAGCCTTGATATTATCAGTAAATGTTTTGTGCGGATTTTCTCTTTCATAATAATCTGGTGCGTATTTCTGCACCGATTCGTCGTCACGAGAATCTGCCCTCTCTTGATTCCACTTGATTGCTGCTAAATTCTCGCGCGCCCATTCTTTCCATTGTGCTCGTCTTTTTGGGCTTGCCTCTTTCCAAAACCGATCTTTTTGCTTTGGGGTCATATCATTGTAAGTAGTAACGTCTTGCACTGTTACGCTCTTGTTCGGATGGAGTAGGTATCGCCGGCAGTGGCCGTTTTGGCACAGGCGGGTACTTGAGTAGCGGTTCCAGAGGAGACTCACTGAGTAGAGCAGAGCGCTGCATCTGCTGAGGGGCCGGTGTAGGCGGGGGCCGTCTAGTGGGTGGCGGGGGGCGCTGTTGCGTGCGATTACTGGTTGCTGGTTGTTTTGGGCCTCCACACTGTCTGCAATTCGTATGAAAACTCAGAAAAAGCTCATTGGAGCGGGTGAAACCCCCGACAAAACTAACGGACAACGCAAGACCACAGAAAGATCATTCGTGTCTGAACAGTCAGACAGCGAAACAAGACGTTGCTTCAACTGCAACGGGACGGGTCATAGTGTTTGAGTGCAAAAGCACCTGCACTAAGAATAGCTGCAAGAAAGGCAAAGGTAAACACCCCTGTAAGGATTGCCCTCTTGACAAGAAACGTAGGCAGACAGGAACAAAACCCTCTAAGAAATCCCCGAGATCCACTGTCGCTGTCGCAGAGCAAGCTTCTGACGAACAGGACGAGAAGCAAGGAGAAGAAAAGCCTGAAAAGGAAAAACAGGATGACGCAGAACACGAGGATGATTCTCCCTCTGTGTTCGTTGTCATGGGTGGAAGCTTAGACCCCGAGGAGGAGGAGAAGCCTAATGCTAGACGACGATCAGCTAGACAGAGCAGCACGCAACAAGTCAGCACTCAGCAGGTCAGCAGTCAACAGACTAGCAGCAGCAGAACAGCAGACAGCAAAACAATAGTCGACAGACAAGCAGCAGCAGTCAACAGACTAGCAGTCAGTAGAACAGCAGACAGCAAAACAACAGTCGACAGACAAGCAGCAGCCGTAGTCAACAGACTAGCAGTCAGCAGGACAGCAGTCAACAGGTCAGCAACCAACAGACCAGCATTCAACCGACAATCAGTCAACAGACTAGCAATAGACGACAGAGCAGCAGACAGCAAGCTCGTAGACAACAGCAACAGCAGGTAGAGATGGAGAGAAAGAGTGAAAGAGCACAGTCGCAAACCACTACCCTCTCATCTACGAAACAAAAGAAAAAGAGGATGGAGAGTAAGAGTGAAAGAGCACAGGCACAACCCACGTCCCTCTCATCCACACATTCACAGAAGATGGAGAGAAAGAGTGAAAGAGCACAGTCGCCACTCTCTACCCTCTCATCCACAGACACACAGTCACAGACTGAACGCATGGAAAGATGTGAGCCACCACCACACCCTATCTACGCAAATCTCAAGCCTGGTTACTCTCTCACACCCAAACAGAGAACACTGGTTTATGAGCAGCTAGATAAGAACGGGCACCCTAGGTGTCAAGGTAGGAACACAAAAGGAGAACAGTGTGGGATTTCTCGCAACCCCAAATTTTACGGTTCCCCTAATCTCATGGCGAAACGGTTCGCATATGGTTCGTTTTGCGGCTATCATGCCGAACAAGACCCCTTATTTCCCTTTATAGACCTAGCAAGACCGGCAGCAGAAAGACCTAGTAAGAATAGCAAGTTCCCAGACGAGGCAGGACTGATAGCTGTAGCCGAACAGTACACAGAATTGTACGGCAACATTCAGGGTTACAATCAGCTGAACCAAGAGTGGTGTTATTACCCCGCAGTGAAGGCGCACGAGTTTCAGGTACAGCCGTCACGCAAACTCAACCACCTGACGAAACAGTATGCGGAAAAAACGGGCCGGATCCAACAGGTTGTGTACGGCAGTGGACAGAATAGCTTAGCTGCTAGAGCAGTAGAGCATGGCAGACAACCTCACCCACTGCATCCAACACCTGAAAGGCCAATACCAGAAAGTCCAATACCTGAAGCACCCACACCCGAAACTGTCACGTATGTTGAGGAACACTTTGAAAACACAACACCAGAACAGGCAACCCCTCGCACCCCAGAAGGTAGATACCTTACTAGTCACGCATTCAGGCAGGCAGGTCTAGTAGTGGTAAATGATCAGGCTAGGCCTAATCCTAATGTGTCACCCATGAACTTCTACACCCTCGCACACTTAGCAGAAGTCATGACGCAAGGTTGTCAATGGACCTCAGACAGACAGGTAGTATGGACAGCAGACGACCAGCCAGACGATTTCCTCACAGACGTGATGAAAGCGATAGAGGCAGTTTACGTACTGCACAAAGTGAGAAGAACTAGCCCCTACAGCGTCGAAAAGACCCCATTGTCACTCATTCCACTGCACAAGAAAGAGTAGGATTGCCACAAGCACCCCCTCCTTCCAACGCAACTACTGAACGCAAACTATTCCCTTCTACACGCAACGAAGAAGAGGAAGAGATAGATGAAGTAGAGGAAGAAGAAAAGTCAGAGGAAGAAGAAGATGATGAGATGTACGAGTTCAACAGCGACGACGAACGAAACTCAGACGAAATTCGACTTAGAGACGTACTCGCAGCTTACTCGTCAGAGGAGATAGAAGAAGAGGAAGAACAAGAAGAAGAAGAAGAGCAGGACGAAGAAGAAAACGAAGAGGATGACACAGCAACAGTAACTCATAAGACAGAGAAATACGTCTGTACAGTAGCACGAGACAGCGCAATGGTATCGATCAACGCGAAAGACAGACCAAACCCGACACACACATACCAGGATAGTGGAGCCTCACAATACATCTGTCGAGATTCTCATTTAATGACGAACATGACGAAAGTAAGACCTGTGAACTTCAAAACTGGAAATGGTGAGAGAAAGATAGAGAAGGCAGGTATGATGCAACTAGCTAGAGTAGATGGTAATGCTAAACCCCATGTTATAGCAAAGGCAGCGTACTATGACCCCTCTATGCTTATCAACATTGCACCCACTGGACCCATGGATCATTTTCACCACAGAGCGGTGGTACACCAAAATGGCCAGATGTTTATCCTTAAGAAACCCATAAAGGTAGACCCCAGGGATATACTAGTCAGGGGGAGATTGACAAAATCTCTATTGTATCGATGGGACACGAAGAAGGACAAACCGCTTCGCATCAATCAGCGGTATGTTCCCTCAGGAGCACCCAAGAGCGAATCCATGTTGGGGTAATTGGGGAGGGAAGCCCCATGTCAGTCAACGATAGTGATAGATTCAAGCTAAGCGAGAATAGAGATAGAGATAGGACCAACAACGCAATCTTGTTTGTTAAGTACCCCACAAGCACTGACAAACGGAAAGCCAATAGAAATAGATATCCTTCATGCTAGTATAGAACATTTCGGTTTCGGAAAAGCCACTGCATTCGCAGATGCGGCTGGTTATAGAATAGTTGGACCTAGAGGAACTTTGGAAAGCGCTAAGGAAGAGTGTGCTACATGCGAACCATGCATGATCGGCAAAGCTAAGGTTCTTCCTAGATTTGCGGTTAATCATATTCGCAGAGCCAATAGGTCAGGAGAGATATTACACCTAGATACGCAAGGACCCTAGCGTGTAATGTCAAGGACAGGCAAAAGATATAAATTTTCCGTGACTGATGATCAGTACTCCAGTTACACGCTAGATTTCTATATTGCCCATAAGAATGAGTTTATTACTTGTCTCAAGAAGGCCATCAGCTTCTTTGAAACACAAACAAGTAATAAAGTCAAGGAAATACGCTGTGATCAGGAGTTCACTGCCCCCGCAGAGGTGCGCAGGGAATACCCAGGCATAGTGTGGCAAGACGCAGCTACAGGCGATAAAGATGGCAATCCGGTAGCGGAAAGAATGAACCAAACGACAGGAGGACCCGCACGCGCTATGCGCATTCATGCTGGATTCCCACCCAACTTTTGGGACGAAATGGAACACACAGCATCCACACTTTGAAACATCCTCCCGGCAACCACTGGTTCCCGTAAGGGTACGTCCCCATACGAACAGCTTTTCGGTAGAAAGCCCCCAATGCATCAGTTAAAACCTATCGGTAGTAAAGGAGTAATGCACATAGGTAAGACAGACGGCAAGGGAGCTATGCCCGGCAAAGTAGTTACGTTAGTAGGATACGACATACATAGAGAATTGTATCGTGTATGGGACGGCAAGCGAGTAATAGCTGGCGTTCGTAATGCTAGATTAAACCCGCGCAAAATAGAACCACTGTCAGGCGTGACCGCCCAGATAGATTGAAGTGACGAATCTGAGGGGGAGCATGAGGAAGACACAATCACCACAGATCAACCTTCACCAATCCAAGCCAGTCTAGACGATGAAGACGAGGATCAACAACCACACTTCAAAGAAACGACACACGAGCATACGACAATCCAGCCACTTGAGAGAGCGATGAGACCAGATTCGCCAACTCACGAGCAAGGATTACAGGAAGAGCAGAAATCAGACCAGCAAGACGAGATCAGTATTGAACAAAGCTTAGCGGACGATCAGGACACAAACCTTAGTACAGGACCGATACCTTCATCTGATTTCACTGCCCCAGAAGAGCCTCATACCGATCCAAACCGGTACACTGAGAAGAAGCCCCCGCCGAAAGGACTAACTTGGGAGCAAAGCAACAGTGTTAGCTAAACCAACATAGTCACAGGCAAGAGAGAGAGGAAGCAAACTGACTTAAGTTCTACATCCATGCATCATGTTACGCGCATGAATGATGTATTGAATGATATCGATGATTGCATCTCTCATGATGAAGCACGCGAGTGGTTATTTTATATTCATCTACCCACAGACTTAGTTGAAAAAGGAATGACACTGAAAGACTTGCAAAAAGGAATCGATAATGAACTGAAAGCGTGAAGGGAGTTCAAAACCTATGAATGGGTGACGGTCGATGAAGTTAGGAAGGCAGGAGTCAAACCCGTAGGTTTACTTTGGGTTCATAAAGTTAAGACTGACGAAGCGGGCATAAAATTCGTTAAGTCACGACTCTCTTTACGGGGAGATCAACTTGAGCCAGGCATCAGTTATAACCCCGAACAGCTTTACGTTCCATGTGCCAACTATAGATCAGTCTTACTGTTATTCAAACTATCAGTAAGCTTAGGCAAGAAAATATATGCCGTAGACTTCAAGAACGCATACCTCAATGCGCTCATGATAGACCCGGTGTATGCTCGCGCCCCACCAGGTGTAACCGAGAAAGGACGCAAAGGGATGTTTCTTAAGATCACTAAAGCTTTGTACGGAGCCCCACAGGCAGGCAAAAGATGGTACGATCTATTCGCAGAACTTTTACGAGAGCTTGGTTTTGAGCCTCTTAAGGCAGACCCGTGCATGTTTATTCAAAAGGGAGTACACGTTAGCAAAGCCATAATAGGTGTCTTTCACGTAGACGACCTTATATTCATTGCCCCCAGCGAGAAAGCTTATAGCTACTTTTGCAATAGCCTCGAGAAGCGATTCCCGATCAAAAGGCTAGGCGTAGCTAGAGAGTTCAAAGGCATGGAGATCGAACAAAAGGACGGAGAGATAATTGTGCACCAGCACACATACGCGAAGAAGATAGTTAAGTTTTTTGGTTACGCTGATTCCAAGCCAAGCGCTACCCCGGGCACAAAAATCGATCCTGCCCCGATGCACAGTTCAGCCAAGCTCAGACAATTTTCAATTCCCCAGATAGTCGGTAGTCTCCTATTTCTAGCAAAGATGACAAGACCGGACATCGATGAAGCTGTAAACGCCGCGAGCGTTATGCTGACAATCGACGCGGGAGTTGCTTACGCGCGATTAGGCAAATGCATCCGCTACTTGAAGAATTTACGGGGTTTGCGATTCAAATCGGGCACAAGATCCGGGTTGGTTGAACAAATTTCCGTTTATCCGGATGCCGCGCACAAAGCGTGTCTCAAGACGGGTAAGTCGCGAACCGGCTACGTAATACTCGTCGGCGGCAGCCCAGTAGCTTGGTTGTCGAAGAGACAAACTAAGGTAGCTCTTTCTTCCAATGACGCCGAAATCATCGCTGCTAACGAAGCGCTTCGCGAGATGATGGCAGTCAAAAACATTCTCACAGAGATAGGCTTAGCACAAAATAATCCCGTTGATGTGTTCGAAGATAATGCACAAACAATCTTAGCAGCACAGCGAGGTTTAGCGGGACCTCGAACTAAGCATCTTCTCGTAGAAGAACACTATTTGCATGAACTGGAAACTCTCGGAATCGTAAAATTTCCGAAGGTAAGTACAGATGAGCAAATCGGTGATGTTTTAACTAAGCACCTTCCTAAAGAACAAATGGATTATCTATTGGATAAATTCACGATTAAGATGGAATAAAAATCGGTAATATTGTTAATTTCGAATTTTTTGTGATCAACGAATACGTTGATTTTCGGAATAGCAATTTACGCAAATTTTCGCATACGCATGTATCGTACTCAGGTGTAAGAAGGCCCGAGCCGAATCTGAGAAGCGCACGAGCTATGCAACGAGTTCGTTGGATGAGATAAGAGCTTAGGAGAAGAGAGCATGGAAAGCGAGCTAAAGTCACAGGACTTAGCCGCAGGATAGAATAGGCTCAGGCCCTGGGGGAGCAAGCTATGAGAGAAAACAGCATAGTCAATAGATATGGCATGTTATTGTTGACTTACTGATCATTTTTTTAAAAATCAGGTAGTTCTTTCAGACGCGCGAATCGAACATCGATCGGAATCGGGGAAGTATATGATAGATACATCTACAAAGGTAGAATTGATGGCATTGCTTCCGATCTGTCGATTTCGCATCATTTTATTTGCATAAGCACTTCTTATTCGTTACCAACATCGAAATGCTTGATCTATTTCGTCATAAGTCTGATAGACGCATACAGATCTTAATTTTAATGTAGTAATTTTGTGTATTTATGAAGTTGCATGATTAACGTTGTAAGACGTGAATATGTGATAGACGCATTCATTTTTTTGTTTGGAAAATGACGTCTCATATGAAGTTAGTAATACATTTGATATATAACATTGCAACATGTGCAAATGCAATATCTGATATAATGGAACTATTTTTCATTATGTTGTTTCTATTATGTTTCCTTCTATCAATCTCACTTCGAGACATCATAGTCGTACTGACGACTCAGATTTTTCTATGTCACGTTTCGTATAAGGTTACAAATGAGATACTACTGAGAACATATATGATACAAATTCAGAAATCGACGCGCCCGGTTCTAACGAAGGAGTCCGAATAGCCCGGCATCAGACCTACGCGATCGAAGCTCGCACCCGACTTGACTCAGCGTCATCTGCGTCGTCTCGACTCCGCACGTTCAGCGCACAACGACCACATGGACTGACGAGCGGACAATGAAGTTATCGCACCGCAGGCCGGCATGGCGAGGCTACTCATCGGCTTATCGGCGATGAAGCGATATCTCTGGCCACGCGACGTTCAGCTACGATCGACGATCCCGACTCTCCACACGTCACGAACTTCGCAATATTTTTATTTTTACTCGCGTTATGCTCCGATTACGCATGGCCCATTAATTGTTAAATTACGGGTAACAAATGGACATGGCCCATTGATTGTCACATTACGGGTAACAAATTGACACGGCTTTTGCCAATTATTTAACCAATACGTACGATTATACAACTGCGATGGACCTATCGACCTGCGACGACGCGCACCTACGACGACTGCAGTTTAAATGTAACATGGTTATTATCGCGTAATGAATTGGCAGTGTCCGACTGCACAGTAAGAACCGAGGGCGATTATTTCTAAATTTGTACAGAACTATTAGTATAGTATTTACAATTTACTTATTCCGTTCATTTACGATATTATCTAATTAAGGGGGAGCATCACAGCCTTACACTTCCTAACGTATTTGTAATTACGATAATACCGTTTTATACATTAGTCGTTTATTTAGTGGCACAAGTGGCACTTAACTATTTACCAATACAATATGTCAGTTACCATTTTAATCAGTATGGGTGGATGGTTAGTTAGGACGCAGTATAGGTAGAACAGTTACAGTCATTCAGTCCATATTATAAATAGTCACAGTCATTAGTTGTGCTTCCAACCATAACCATTGCTAGTGACGTGGCATAGTTCTAGAGTAAAACGGAAAGTGATTGTATTCTCAGTAAAGTTCAGTTCCAGTAACAAGGAAGTAGTCGTGGGATTATTTTAGTGTCATTTACTGACATCCGGAACTCAATCTGCTGTACTGCCCCCAACGATAGCTCGTAAAAAGTCGGTAATACAACCAAACACAGTCCTCAAGAATGAGAATGATGTCTCGTTGTATTAGCTCAGTGAAGCCAAAAAGGAAAACTGCAACAGACCAGGAATAAAATGGCATCAGGTCCAATCCGGACAAATAATACTGAAAAACAAGCTGGTGCACATGTCACCAGGAAAAGGTACTTTTTACCGGCTATCCAGGGGGCGATGCCTACAGTACCCCCTCCCGATTTTATGAAGGAAATAGCATTTTCGTCATACACCTTCTGATTTCTTTCTGCAAATAGTATGCGCTATGGAGTCATGCCACACAGCGCATCGACCCACGGATAGACGCTAAAAGAAGATAAATATATCCTCATACGGCACGTCAAAGCGGATTCTCTAGCCTTTCTTGTAAATTTTGAACTCCTTCCCCTCAATTTTTTTTTTCTGCAGTATGTCAAGAACAAACGTACTATTAATAAAAAAATACAAGCAACGTGGTGCTGTAGTACGATTCCCCTTTGATCTCCTTCTTCTTCTTATCATTATCATTATTATTATTATTATTCACAGGGAGATCGTAAGTACATTGTCTTTTTTAATGACATACCCTTGTATAAGGCAGATATCCTATGATATAGTATTAGGGGGCCAGTCCTAATAGCTATATCCGAAGTCGAGGTGTATGTACCCGACCCTGCGATATACCGACACAAGTAGAGATTGACCGTGCTCAGGTACGACAGTATATAATCTATCGTAAAAAATAATTTAATGAAAGTTTCAGAGAACATTTCATTTTCGAGAACATCATCCCAGGACTTGGAAAGGGTCATACCCGGGAACACCATCGCTCAATACACTAGCGATCCCCGTATACGGTGTAGTATCATCGTCGATCGACCTTTCGCACTCGTATGTTGCGATCAAATGCCAAGTTATATCACTGAGTCTTTTTAATATTCATATTGATAACTGATGATGCATGATCAAATCATGATACGCCGTGGGCAATCAACCAGTTTGTTTGAGACGCATAAAGAAAAATAGTTTCTTTGTCACTGCCTTCGTCGTCTGGCGCGGATTTCTTTGCCTGGTGGAGGACCACCAACAAAAGTCAGATCGAACTTTGACTGTTCGAGAATGTCCCAGATCTTATTAGGGATTCCGCCCAACGATAATTCAAAAGGGACATCAAGCACTCCTCTTGGCAGTGTCTGAATGGTCCACGCAGTGTAATCCTTGTCTCTGGGAGTAATTGTATCATCCCATGTCTCGAGACTTTTTGCGTCTTTATATACTGGCAGATAATGTCTTGCCTTTGGAACCTCAACCGGGTCCATACTTCTCCAGAACTGGAGTATCGGTTGTACTATCTTTGCGGCTGATGATATTTTGAGTGTCCGTGTGACACGCATCTGTCGTGGGACCGCCACGACCCGCATCAAGTATAAGTCTGAGAGAGTGTCATCAGCGACATGTTGTTCCGCTGGTCTCATCAGATAGAAAACATTTTTCACCCATGCGATGGTTGCTATCGCATCGCCTTCCTTCCATCGCTCATGGACAATCTCAACGTTGCCCGCGTTTGGGTCAGTGTCCGTCCCCTCCTCCTCCTGGTGGACGTCCTTTGATCTCATCGACCTCATCGCCTTCCTCGGTTGGTCGTTGATAAGATCATTCCGCGCTCTCCTTAGCTGCGCCTCTGTGATCTTCTCCTTCTTTCTGCTATGCTCTCGCGGAGACTTGGACTGAGTCCCCACCGCGCTTATGCGGTCCGTCTTCTCCTTGCTGTCCACCTCACTCTCCTCCTTCTCAGCTATCGGTGCCCGATAAGCATCGTCTTGGTCTATGCCAGCCTCCTTGTGGATGGGCGGCACCTCTTTGAAATCATCCTTCATCCGTTTTAACGCCTCCTCAACGGATTCATCTTCCAGTAAGAAGGGATCATACTTAATCAGCCTTCTTACATTCACAATTTGCACCTTCCCTCTACCCCTGATTTTGTAATTCAGAGGTCCCGTCTGTTCCATAATCTGATAAGGTCCTTTCCAGTGAGTGAACAGCTTAGAGCTGACTCCCTTCGGGACTTGAGGATGGTACAACAGTACAATATCCCCAACCTGAAACTTGATCTGATCCAAGTGCGCTTGTCGCACCCCTTCAGCATCAGTCTTTCGGCGCTCCGCCTCTCTATGCGCCCTGACTATTTGTTCCGC
>WBZZ01005129.1:27500-43068 GCA_019918135.1 Paulinella micropora
TCCAGAAAATGACCCACGAAACTGCCTGATATGGGCAATAATGGTAATGGTAAAAAGCTAGTGCCACCAGTACCAGAAAAGATTCTCCAAATGACTGTATTAATAACTAATAATACTACTAACCGTAACGAATAAGGCTAACGTATAAAATAGCAATATGGACATAGCTGAGGAGGAAGGTTCTAATTAATTGTCCAATGCTCCCCCTTAATTAGATTCCCTTACGAGTCAGTGTCCTACCATACCGTGCTACTATTAATAACAACTAGATTAGAAAAATGAGCAAAGCGCAAAGTGAGCTACCAGTGGCATACGTCTCCAGTGGAGTTCTGCTATATAGCTTCACTATATCAACTAAAGCGCTACAGGCACAACAGTGCACAAAAATAAGACTAAGCGAAAGCAGAGGTGCTAGCCTACGTCTCCACAGTTTGTGGAGTTCGGCAATCTAGTCACCTAATTGTTAATATCTATCCCCTGACCACCGGGAACCTGACAAGAGTCCTACCCAAAGTCCACGTTGGAGAAAGTCCTGCTGTCGGGGGTTTGTCCCTCTAAGAGTGAGCGGTTCCCCGAGTCTTTCATCCTGGGCCACGTGCCGAACCCGACGGTCGTAAGGCTCACCCCGCATAGCCTTAGTGTTTATGTCGGCCAGATTGTCGATTGACCTTCTCGTTGACAACGAGCCCGGCGTCCACCTTCTGGTTGATGATGGCGCATCGCAGGTCCACATGTCCCAGCTTCCTAGAAACACATGGCTGTCGGCGGAGGTCCAACGCTCCCTGGTTGTCGCCGTACAGGATGGGGGGCTGCCCCCCACTCGTACGGCCCCATGGCGTCCGCGACCCGGCCGTCTGCGATTCTGCACAAAGTTCACAATCTTGTCTTGTTCATGATAAGACTCCACCATTGCATAAACCTCCGCCTCACATGAGGAGGCTTTGGGTGCCGCTGGCACCAGACGCGCTCCGACCGCCGCCTCTTCTGGGTCCCCGCTGCCGGGCACAGCCGCCACCAGCTCGTCGCTCAGCGCTCGCGCCTTCTCTTCCACACGCGCACGCAGGGCCGCGTCCTTCGGGAGGACCACCGACACGTTCCGTTTCATGCAAAAGGGGAGCACTGAGCCACCCATAAAGAAGTGAAAGCCCGCCAACCGGGCGCGACGATCTTCCGGCGTACCCTTCCCACTTGAGTCGGCCCACGACATCAAGCGGGTGCCGTTCGCTTTAGTAAAGCGAATGCCTTTTGAACGCGTACCGTTAAGGTACCGCACAACCTGCTCGGCTTGCTGATAATTGAACAACTCTGGCTTGGAGGCATGGGTCGCTACCTCCCCGAGAGGGCCCAACACCTCATGCCGAGTGATACGTGTACAAGAGGACACCTACGATGTGCTGCGGCGAGAACTGCTCTAACTGCTTTCCGGCCCGCACCCCCGGCATCAACCACGGCGAGTCGACAGTAGCTAGACCGGTGCACTGGAGCTTCTCAACTGCCTCCTTGATAAAGTCCTCCTGAGAGATCTTGATCGTCCGGCCTAACCGACAGTCTTCCTTATCTTCGATGTTCAAGCCTACCACCCCGGTTGGCGCCTCTTGCTTAAAGACCCTAAACGCCTTCTTACCAGCAGCTAAGAACTCCGCTTCTACATCCTTACCACTGAACGCTCCCATCATGTCGTCGACGTGCACGAACACAAAGTCCGGTTTGCCCTTACCGGGTAGCGCCAAACGAAGCAAGGAAAAGCGACATGAGCCTTAAAGCCCAAACCTTCTAAGAACGGGACTAGCTTGTACCGCCACCATTTGCGGCCCGCGTCCGGTCTGCCATAGAGGGCTTTAAGCATTTCCCACACATACCCTGGCTCTTCTAAACCAAACGGTGGTACGATGTAACTGGGGCGATACCCCTGCTCAGCTGCAGACGCCTCTGTGTATGCGGTGCCAACGTCCCACTTTGACAAGACTAAGCCAAAGAACACTGCTAGGGCGAAAAGCATCAAGATGGTAAGGGCACACGGGGTTGGGAAGTCCCGTTTCCCAAAATGCCATCCCTGTATCATGGAAAACCCCTTGGCCGTCCGTCGGCTTTTGAACTTTAGGATCTCTCCCCCTGCCTCTTTGGTGGCATCAACCCTGCCCTTCACAAATGTCTTTCTTGTCTACTAAGTCGGCTCGGACTCTCCGGAAGCAACCCTTCTCCCAGAGCGTAGCCATCTCGTCGGCTCGGGCGTCGTCCCAGTACCCTAGCTCATCAGCTTGCTTCTCACTCACCGGTCTAGTGAACGTGGCGGCATGTGCGGTCTCCGGACCATCGGCAAGGTACTTGACGATCTCCGAGTCCAACATACGGTCTGGGGAGTCGTCATCCTCAAACTTTACCCAGTGGGCTGGTCCGTTCTTCTTCTGCTTCTTAACCCATATGGGTTTACTCACGTCTTGCACCTGACCTCGTCGGACCTTGTCCCGAAAACCCACCCCATAGGTCTTCTTGGCCCAAGCCCAGCCCCACTGAGTGGTTGGGGTCTCCACCCACCTTCCCTTCAACTCCCCTATTGTTTCCGGGTCGGGATCGGTGGCCTCTTTCTCGGCTTTCACTGCTTCCTGCTCAGAGGTCGCTTCCTCCACTTCGCCGTCGGAATCGGAGCTGTCAAGCTCCCCCTGATCCGGGGCCTTCTTACCTTCACCGGGATCGGTCACCCCCACCCGGGGCCTTGGGACAAACAGCTGCTCAAGGGCGGCGTCTTCCACTAACGGGTCTCCCTTGAACGGCTCCAAGCTCAGGCCCTTCTTCTCCCAGAGAGGTTGCAACAAAGGCCAGGCCGGCTGGTTGTCGTCAAAGTTCTTGACGTTTCGCCATGGGAACACCCTACCTTCACACAGGATCAAGTGTGCGGAATACTCCAAACTCAGCCCTAACCTGGCGGCCATGTGCGTCCGGCTCTCGTCATGTCCTAACCTGCGCTCGATGACCATTTGGCATAGACACCCAAAAGGATGAAGGTAAGCTAACCAATTTGCCTTCCTTTCACGAGGCATAAGCTCAAACATCCGGACCTCACCACCGGATCGCTTGGGTGAAAGGTTGTGCAAGAGGATAGCGTGCTGCCACGCATATCCCAAGAGTTCATAGGGCAGCTGAGCCTTAACCAGGTTATGGCGCGCTTTGCGCCAAAAGTCACGTTGGGACACTTCGGCATAGGCGTTCTTGTTGTGTTCGTTGAGGGTGTTGATCCTCTTCCTCACTCCCTTGTCCCGGACTAGCTCCTTGAAGTCAGCTGAGATATGCTCACCGTCTTGTATGTATGTATGTATGTATGTATGTACCCGGACTTCCTTCACCTTCTTGCCGCTTTGCATCTCAAGGAAGTTTATGCATTCCCGCATGAATCGCACTTGTGGTGCCGCGGTGCCATCCTTTAGAAGCAGGCCAAACGCATACCCGGTGTTAGCCATAGAGGGGTTTGCGTAGGCACCCGGACTTGTCGAACGCCACGGCTTCGAACTTCCCTACCTGTGTCAACTGGTTGCTTGCCGGGTGGTTCACTTTTCCCCCTTTGGCGGCTGGGCACTCCTTACACTCTTTTACCGCTTGCTCATGGGTTTTGTCACCCACTATCTTGATCCCGTACGCTTCACTGATGAGGCGCTGCATGCCGCTTCCGGGCACTCCGAACTTCTGATGAAGTTGTTCACTAGTCAACTCCGTGACCTTAGCCATCTCCTTTCCAAAGAAAGCTCTAGCCTCAATCTTATTCGCAGCCAGCTCTTGGTCGGTGGACGTCAGGAAACGCCACACTTTGTCCTTGGCGTCTAGGTAAAGGACCCCGGCCTTAAGCTCTGGGGAAATGTCCGGTAGCCGGGCCTGAGTGATATATCCCTCTCCCTTCTTGTTGAGAACTACTACACTGTAACCTTCCTTGGCTAACTGAGGCCCGGAGACTAAGGTTTCATCTATGTTGGGGCTAACCCACACACTACCTAGATGTAACTTGTTCTTTTCCCCCTTTCCGTTGACGGTCGTCATGTCTAATGAGCCCTTCTTAGTCACGGTGGTCTCCCCGTTGACCGTATCTACCCGTTTCATCCCTCGCTGAATGTTGAACAAGCGTTGTTCAGCTCCGGCCGGCACAAAGTGCAGCGTAGCTCCCGAATCGAACATGGGGTCTTTGTCCGCACTCCGTCCTAGGAGGGCTTGTTCTGCTAGCCGGATCCCCTTAGCCATCCATCCGCGTTCGGTCATGAAACGAACTAGGTCGTCAACCGGGTCAGCTTCTCCCTCGGCTTCCGGCAAACTTGCGTATTCCTTCTCTAGTACGCTCTCACCGCCTACCATCCTTTCCCCGGACTCTGAACGGCTTAGTACGAGGTTGAAACCCGACGGCACTATTTGCTGCTGCTCCTTCTACGGCCCAATGTCTCGGCCATCTAGGCTTGTTCATGGGATACTCACTCCCCTGCGCCCAGTCGTACAACAGCCTAGTCCATTCTCCCCACCTGTTCCGGAAGTCAGCTTCATCTTTTTCTTCCTCACCTCTCAACGCCGGACGATGCAACCGGCGCATCTCCTCTTGCTGCTCTGCCACGGCTCGGAGTCGACTCTCCCGCTCTCCGGTACCTAGTCGGGTAGGACTATCAGGCTCAGCTAAGGTTGAGGGGGCCGTAGACGGACTGGTACTAGTAGTAGGGGGTAACAGGGAAGTCACCTTTCGGTCTGCAGGGGGTACCGTCTTAGCATGGGACGCAAACCAGGGCATCCCACTCACGGAGGTTCGGACCGTCTCAAGGAAGCCAAGCGCACGAGCGCCCACTGATCTACGCCTATTGCTTGGGCTGGTGGAGGGCGTAGTCACCGGATTGCTATCGGTCCCGGCGGTAGCATCCCCACCACCGGGTTCGGCATCAACACTAGGGTCAGGACCTATGGGGGACGGCACCCTTACCGGAGCTCTACCCACGTCTCCATCTCTAGCCGGGGACTCTTCAACTATACGCTCCCCTTCCCCGTCGGATTCCGAGGAAGGATCGGCATCGGGCTGCATCTCCGGGGGCTCATCTTCCACGTCCGCCAAACCATCGGGTTGGTAGTCCTCCGGGCCTCACCTTCACCCCATGTATTTTTTCCCTTTTTGCTTTGAGTAAAGATTTCAGGTTTTGGCTCATGATACCACTACCAGCCTCAGCCGGCTCGGCCTTTGAACCAATCTCAACCTTCGGGGCAAATACCGCTGACGGCCCGCTCGCCCCGCTAGGTCTACCCTTACTCTCTCCACGGGAGTTGGGTGCTACCGGACGGAGGGAAGTACCCTTCACCTCTTGGGCGCGTACAGGCACCGATGCTACGGGCGGGGGCACGACTCCCCCACGAGGGGGGGATACCCCACCTCTGAAGTACATATGCTTCGCTTGTGCACCGGCCTGAGGTTCATGTTGGCGGTACACCTTCCGCCATGAGGGTACACCAGACGCCTCCCATGTTACCGGTTGTCGGCTAATGACCCATTCGGTGAACTGTCCGGGTTCACGGGGCTTTGCATAGTGGATGATAGTGGATGATGGGCAAGAGGGACCGGTTCCACGGGATACCCCGTTTCGCGGCTTCGTGTCTCACTATGGCCTCAACCATTAGGGGATGACTCCCACTTTTGATTTGGGCTTCTAACCCCCGTTCTCGCATATTAGAGCCAGATGATCCCTTCGTGCTATGTCGGCTGCCCACCGGCGCAAGGCATGCTCTCTCTCTTGCTGGGCTCGCTGGTACTGATGCTCAACGTCCGCCAATACCGGCCTGAGGTTCAACGTACATATGCTTCGCTTGTGCACCGGCCTGAGGTTCATGTTGGCGGTACACCTTCCGCCATGAGGGTACACCATACGCCCATGTTACCGATTGTCGGCTAATGACCCATTTGGTGAACTGTCCGGGTTCACGGGGCTTTGCATAACGGATGATGGGCAAGAGGGACCGGTTCCACGGGATACACCGCTTCGCGGCTTCGTGCCTCACTATGGCCGCAACCATTAGGGGATGACTCCCACTTTTGATTTGGGCTTCTAACCCCCGTTCTCCCATCTCGCACATTAAAGCCAGATGATCCCTTCGTGCTATGTCGGCTGCCCACCGGCGCAAGGCATTCTCTCTCTCTTGCTTGGCTCGCTGGTACTGATGCTCAACGCAATAGTTGCTATCGATGAGATTGGCTGCCTTAATCCTAAGGTTGTTGAAGGGAGACTCAAGGTCCTTCAACCGGGCACGCACCTGCGCTTTCCTTCCGCTACTCCATGGCATCGCCCCTCATTCATCTTATCTATGTTGGCATCATCCTCAAGTAAGATCTCAAGACTGTTCTCGTCCTCCGGTGGTATGATCGGCTCGGGAAGGTTGGCACCCCCGGGTTTAGCCACGAGGGCTTTGTCTTTCGACTTGCCGGTTAGGAACTTTACCATCTGAGCTAAGGCTACGCCCGGCTCCTCATCCTCGGAGTCATCGCTATACTCCCCCCTTTTGAGCCTTTTGCTGCCTCGCCCTTCTCCTTTCGGCCTTTGTCCGGGCACTTGCTCAACTTGTGCTTGCCCCCGCACAACCGGCACTTCTTGCTGCACTTCCCGGCGATGTGCCCCTTTTCAAAGCAGTTAAAGCACTTTGGCCCCTTGCTCTTCTCGCTCTTCTTGCTTTTCTCCCTCTTGGGGGTGTCTGCCGGTTTGGGAGGGGTCTTCTTGGCTTTAGTGGGGTCATGCTCAAACCTACATTTGTCGGCCCATCTACACTCCCCCTGTTTGTCCCACAAGAAACACACCCCTCTCACCTTCCCTCCAACATGGAGGTAGCGGCAGGAGGCCCCACGAGTGCATTTGCCTTCCTTGCTGAAGAGCCAGCACTCATCCTTGGGTTTCCTTTTTCCGGCCTTGCGAGCTGCCAAACCTTTCTCTGTGGAACTAGTCACTTTGGCCCGGTCAAACTTCTTGTCTAGCTCCAGGGCACGATCTTGCACAAACCTCCACCAGGAGGCAAAGTCCCACTTGAACTGCTTACGGTTCAGTTCAGCCATTTCAACCCAGACTTGCCAAGCTTTCTTCACCCTAGAGTCAGATTGCTTTGGGCCCACTAACGCATCCTTCACTATTTGCTGCATCCGGTCATCAGTTGGGGCTTGGCCATAATCAGCCAACCAGTCTCTCCTAGCGTTCAAGTCTACACACTGACCGACGTACTGTTGCTTACTCGTAAAGAGGAAGTCATTCAGTTCCTTCACCTTGTCCTGAACATCAGAGGGGTCAGCTTTCTGGCTAGCAGTCTGTCCCACAGTGCTTTAGGGCTTTGGCCAAAGGTCAGTTTCTCCGGATCAGCTAAGTCACGCACTAGACTTTTCGCCTCACCACCGAGCATGTCATAGATGATATTGAACACCCTCTCTTTTTGCGTGCTCATCTCAGCAAGTACACTAGCGTCATAGGCTATCACCTGTCGTGTCAGTGTGCCAGCACAATCAGCACCCCCCAGTGGGGTTTTGACCTTAGAGGGGTCCGTCTGTCCTCGGGAGGCCCCACTCTTGCTGTCGCCCTCTAAGTCTGAGCCCTTGCCAGTTGACAGCCTAGGTTTGTCAGTGCTAGCATACCCACTAGAGTAGGTAAGAGGTGTGCCGGTCTTCATCTTCCTCCTCCTTTCCTTCTTCAGTCTCAGTGGTTGGTTTATCTTTCGGATTGCCAAAAACCGGTTTGTAACGCTTGACTGGGGTTTCCTTGTCTTCCTCTACCCCTAACGCCTCCTCAAGGTTTGGAGCTTCCGGTTTGGGGTTAGGCATGGGCCACAGGCGAGTAGAACCCTCGAAGTATTCCTTTACTACTTCTTCGTCCAAGTCAGCCCAGTCATTCCACTCTGCTATCTCTTCCCAAGCTAGTATAAAGGGGGGCACCTCTCTACCCTTAAGCTGTATCCCTAATACATTTTCGCGATGTACATATTGTTTGTGGGCGTCAGCACCCTGCAGCACTTCCTTAGGGGCCTTAGCATTACAGCTTTGCACTACCTGCCTGTGCAATAGGATCCATGCCTCTTTGCCGGTGAACGTAATCTTATTGTCTGTCTTACTCGTAGTCATTTCTACCACCGTCAGTCTCGAACAGACACACGCTCCACACACACACACTTACACACAGCTATGCTCTCTACTTGCCAAATAGAGATAGGGTCACGCTATGCTTACGCTGTTCTGATGGCACAGACACAGGCAAGCAACCACACACACACCCACACAGAGAGAACACAACAGAGGCCACGAGCAGACTCACACACACACTACACAGAATAGTGTTTTGCTTGTCCACACCACCCTTTACTCTCTCTCTCTCTCTCTCTCTCTCTCTCTCTTCAACCACGTGTGTTACCACTGACTCTAATGCTCAAACTACACTGAGGCTACCTCAGCTACCACCTATGATAGCTTCCCACCTACTAGCAGCTCTATCTGCAAAGTCAGTTCTTCTTCAACCTACCTAGGTTTGTAGTTGTTTTGGTACAACCACCTAAACACTCACCTATGCACGGTTCATCAGAGCTCACGCCCTCACCACACCTCTCTCTCACTCCTCACACAGTCACAACAGCGACACAAGGAGTAGATGCGATGATGCAGTACGAATGCGACAATAACTTTGCAAGGTAAGCTGTTGTGTCCCGTGGGCCAGGGTTGCTCAATCCCCCAGTTACCACGGCAAAATCACGACTGGCCTACTGCTCAACAATAACTTTGTAATGTAGGTTGTTGTGTCCCGTGGGCCGGGGGTGCTCAATCCCGCCAGTTACCACGGCAAACTCACAACGTGCCTACTGCTTTGTACTCTGGCTTTGCAACTTGTTGTGTCCGTGGTAGTGGGTGCTCAATCCCAACTGACACCACGTCCGACTGTTACAATCCCCGAAGATAGCTCAATAAAAAGTCGGTAATACAACCAGACACAAATCCCCAAAAGAGAATGATGTCTCGTTATATTAGCTCAGTGAAGCCGAAAAGAAAACGGCAACAGACCAAGGTTAAAATGGCATTAGGTCAAATCCGGCCAAACGATATTGAAAATAATGGGAAAAAAATAGGTGCACCTGACACCAGAAAAAGGGTACTTTTTACCGGCTATCCGGGGGGTGATGCCTACAGTACCCCTTCCCGTTTTTTTTGACGGAAATATGCAATATTTTCGTCATATAATTGCTGATTTCTTTTCTGCACAAACGCTACAGGGTGTCGCAACTAAGTGCATTAACCCACGGATAGACGGTGCAGTGGATATATAAAACGCATACGCCAGACACGAGTCAACTATAAATCTCCAGCCTCGTTTTTGTAAATAAAAACTCCTCCTTCCACACTTGTTGTCCCCCCCCGTAACTTAATTCTGAGGCAGTATGTCAAGAACAAATAGTATTACTATTGCAATAAAAGCAGCGTTATAATTTTTCTCCTTCTCCAAAAACACTTCCGATCAGTAAATACATTGTCTTTTAATAACATACCCTTGTATTCAATCGGTTACCTTAATATAGTACTAGGGGGCCAGACCTAATAACTATATCCAAAGCCGGGGTGAGTGAGCCCGACCATGCGATATGCCGACACAAGTAGAGACGGACCGTGCTGGTATGACGATATTAAGTATATCCAAAGAAAAAAAATTTAATATGTCTACTATGAGAACATTTTTTGAGAACATCACCCTGGATACTTGAAGCAGGGTCGTACCAGGAACACCATCGCTAAACTCACAAGCGATCCCCTTATACGGTGTCGTATCCATTTGCCGATTGACCCTCGCACTCATATGTTGCGATAAAAATGCCAAGTAACAACAATGGTAATATAAAAACATAAAAATAAGACATGATCTGACATGGGCACTATGAGATTAATCCACATGCAGCTTTCAATGTCCGACGCGTGATAAAAGAAAAAAATGTCACTTACTGCCTTCGTCGCCTTGCGCGAACCCCTTTGCCAGGAGGCGGGCCGCCAACAAAAGTCAAGTCAAACTTCGACTCCTCCAGAATGTCCCATATTTTGTTAGGGATGGCGCCCAAAGATAAGTCAAAAGGAATGTCAAGCACTCCTCTAGGCAGTGACTGAATTGTCCACGCAGTGTGGTCTTTGTCTCGAAGGGTAATAGTATCATCCCATGTCTCGAGATTTTTCGCGTCTTTGTACACCGGTAAATATTGTCTAGCTTTTGGATCCTCAACAGGGTCCATGCTTCTCCAAAAATGGAGTACCGGTTGTATCGTTTTTGCTGCTAAGGATCTCTTCGATGTCCGTGCTGCCCGTGTAGTCTGCGGGACCGCCACAGCTCGCATGAGATAAAGATCTGAGAGAGTGTCATCGGCAACATGAGATTCTGCCGGTCTCAACAGATAAAAAGCGTCTCGGACCCACTTGATGGCCGCAATCGCCTCTCCTTCCTTCCATCGCACATGTCGAATGTCCACATTACCCGCGTTCGGGTTAGTGTCCTTCTCCCATCCTCCTCCATGGACATCTGTCGCTCGCGTCGATCTCGCCACCTTCCTCGGTTGGTCGAAGATGAGATCGTTTTGCGCTCTCCTCCTCTGCGCCTCCGTGAACTTCTCCTTCGTACCGCCGCGGACTATGGGGCTTTAGACTGAGTCCCCGCCGCGCTTTTGCGGTTTGAGTCTTCCTTACTCTCCTTCTCGGTCTCCTCCTTCTCCGTGACCGGTGCCCGATAGGCATTCTCCTCCTCTAAGGTATCCTCCTTCTGTATAGGCGGTACCTCTTGGAAGTCCTCCTTCATCCGTTTCAACGCCTCCTCAACGGATTCATCCTCAAGTAAGAAGGGGTCATATTTGATCAGCCTTCGAACATTCACAATCTGCACCTTCCCTCTACCCCTGATCTTATAATTCAGAGGTCCCATCTGTTCCATGACCTGGTATGGTCCTTTCCAGTGGGTAAACAGCTTAGAGCTAACCCCCTTAGGGACTTGAGGATGGTACAAGAGTACAATATCCCCAACCTGGAAACGGACTTGATCTAAGTGCGCTTGTCGCACTCCTTGTGCGTCAGTCTTTCTGCGCTCCGCCTCCCTGTGCGCCGCAACTATTTGTTCCGCCTCCATCTTCGCTCTTAGTCTCATCCCGAACAACTCTTCCTCATCTGCCCAAGTGTCTTTTGGATGCAGAAGTGAGGTTGGGATATTAGGCTCTCGGCCGTAAACCAATTGATATGGCGAGACTGAGCTCCTGGCTCCTCCTAATGCCGATGAGGGTAGACAGTTCATTGCAAAGGCAAATGAAGGTGCTGCCTCCACCCAGGCTCTCTGATTCTCCTTCTTCATACAGTACATCTTAAGCGAGGCTTTGAGAGGTCTATGTACCCGCTCGATCTTGCCATTCGCTCTCGGGTTATAGGCAGTAACATATTGCCATTTCATCCCGTAGTACTTAGATAGTCTGTCGATGACTTCATTATTAAAGTCAGAACCTCGATCAGAACATATCTTTCTAGGCACTCCGATCTGCGAGACGATCCTATCGATCAGAGCCTCCGCAGTTGTCTTGCCTGTAGCGTCCTTAACAGGAACAACCCAGACATAATTGGTGGCTCGATCTATTGCGGTAAGAAGGTATCTGTACCCTTCTGCCGATTCGGGGAAAGGTCCCACATGATCGATGTGTAAAAATTCAAACATCCCGGCGTGTAACGGGAATGTACCGATCAGGCCAAAGTTCGCCTTCAGCGGTGTCTTTGTGGTTTTGCATGGGATGCATGCGTCCACTTCCCTGTCTATCTCCTCCTTCATCCCTTTCCACCAAAATCGCCTCGCTATGAACCAATGAGTTCTTTGTCGACCCGGATGTGCCAGTAAGGGGCAGTTATGGGCTGCGACATATATAAAGCGCCTCAACTTCTCTGGTACCCAGAGAGTCCATTTGTCAGGCTGTGATGCAAATTTGCCATGCTGGCCCTTGTACCACAATAGCCCATCTCTCCACGCCATCTCCTTCATCTGATCTTTGATCTGTGGAGTCTTTTTAAGCTCATTAGGGTTCTTGTATAACGTTATGAGCTCCTTGAACTCCGGATCCGTCGCCTGTTGCTGCCTCCACGCGGTAGGCGAGGCGATATGAATAGTACCGTCCTCCAACCTTACTCCTACCCTTTCCGGGTCTTCATCAAGCTCGCTTCGATTTTCCTGTGGAGGTTCAGTACAGACCTCAGTCGTCTCCTCCTCTTCTTTTATATTCGCCTTCGCGTTCTCGTATGCCTCATAAGACCACTCAGCGTCTTCGAGAACATGCGCCTCACAGCATATGCCATGCTCCGGGCCTTGAGGACTATATCGTAGACCCGTGCGGTCATAACGAACGCCTCTTGCCATCTGCATCGCCTCTATGTGGCTCACCTCGTATACCTTGTCCGTGGACAGGTCCATCATCTCCACTGATGATACGAGAGCCGACAACTCCGACTGAAACTCTAGCCTGGAAAGGCTATCAGCGACTACGTTTCGCTTTCCCGGTAAGTAGACCATCGTGAAATTGAAACATGACAAGAAAGCTTGCCACCGCGCCAAACGGCCAGTTTGTTCATGATTCATCAACCAAAGAAGGTTGTGATGATCGGTCCTAACCGTGAATAGAGGTCCTCCCCACAAGTATTCTCTGAGCCTCTTAAGAGCCCATACTACTGCCAACGCCTCCCTCTGTCGCGTGCAGTAATTTCGCTCCGCCGCACACAGCTTTCTACTAATAAACATGATCGGGCGCAACTTTTTCTCCTCATCTTCCTGTTGCAGCACCGCGCCAATCGCAAACTCAGATGCATCCGTGTCGACTACGAACGGCTTCGTAAAGTCGGGCATCATAAGTACTAATCCGCCGTCCTTGGGATCTTTGTAAATGATATCTTTGAGCGTATTAAACGCCTGCAAAGCCTCCTCATCCCACTTCTCAAAGTCTCCAAAATCAATCATCTTCTCCAGCTTAGCCCGAGTTGCACCCCAATCGGGTATGAACTGGCTGTAGTACTGTGCCATCGCAAGAAAAGAGTGTAACTCCGTGCGATTCTTTGGCAACTGTCTACTCATGATCTCCTCCCTCTTTTCGCGCGATGTCGAGACCCTATTATGAGAAATCTCGTAACCCAAATACGTCACACTTGTCCTGGCAAGCTGACATTTCTTTAGGTTGCATTTCAGGCCAAATGCTCCGATGCGCCTGAAGACATCTGACAAGTGATCGATATGCTCTTCCATTGTGTTAGAGTATACGATGATGTCATCGATGTAACAAAATGCATATTCTCCCGCCTTCTGTCCTCTCCTTCTCATAAAACCATCCTCCGACTGGTCGTCATATTGACCGCTCAACATCTTCTGCATCGCCTTCTGAAAGAGCCCCGGGGCCTGTTTGAGTCCCATTGGAAGCACCTTCCACTGGTATATTTCCATACCCACAACGAATGCAGTCAGCCATCTGGATTTCTCGTCCAGTGGTATCTGCCACAAGCCGTTCTTAAGGTCAATGACCGAATAGAATTTAGCATTCCGCAGCACCCTTCTGCCTTCTTCTAAGGTCGGCAGAGGATTTCTCTTGCCCACCTTATTCACACGGGCATAATTGATCGGCAAGCGCCATTCTCCTCCTGGCTTAGGGACGATTTTCGGTTGAGAGACAATTGGAGATGTAGATCTCTCAATAAAGTCCTCATCGAGCAACTGTCTCACATTCTCCTCCGCTATTTTTGCCTCATGTATGCTCAAATTTGCCCTCCGTGGTGCCGGAGATGGCTCCGCACCCGGTATCTTGTAAATGACAGCAGTGAAGTCATCCGACTTTACACCACCTGCCCGAGGAGGGTCGAAAATTTCTCTGTACGCCTCCATCTTAGCTTTGAGAAACGCCTTCTCTCTCTCCGAACCCACTCCTTCTTCTAAAATTTTCCGCGCCGCCGCTTGGAAATCTTCCTCCGACATCTTCTTATGCTCCTTGAGGGCGCTAAGTCCTCCTCCAAACTCAAATCTTCCTCGGACAAATCGTCTAGTCCCGTTCTTTCATACGTGACTGTGTCCGGCTCATCATCATGACCCAGCCCGACAAGCATATCAATAAGGTTCGCGTATTGTATCGGAGCCTTACGGGTGTAGAAACCATCAAAGCATGTGAAAGCTTGAGGTATCAATTTCAACTTGTCCTGGGCTCTGAGCTTTTGCTTGTATGCACTGCTCTGCTCCCGAGACCCGAGTCGACAAGCCACCACTAACTGTTTGCTTGCGACAAGGAACAGGTATAGGATGATCAATAAGCCGGTCCCTTATCTCCTGTGCCCAGATCGCCTTCTCATTGTATGGCAGAATGACAGTATACGGCTTGTTACTCTCAAATAGAGTCCGTAGACACTTTTTCACTTCAGTTAATGAGCGCGGCCAGGTAGGCACATCGCCCCAAAAGTTCGTGATAAAAGTTTTAATGTCATCCGCTGGAGTATCGGGGATACGCCCCTTCCTCCTTGGCACAAACGCCTCTCTCTTCTCATCTGACACCTTCGCATGGTAACAGTAGCCATTAGTAATATGGACATCTGCCCCGCCACCTTCTGCGAATCTGGCCAACGACGGGCACTGTTTCGCAACACATATTATCTCCTCATTACGCGCTACGACTAAGTCATCAATAGACTTTCTGTCCCATGCGGGAATCGTAACCGTATACGCCTGCATCTCCGTCTCCCAATTGTCGGTCCAGGTCAGTTCCTCCGGCACTGTGACATAGGGGTGTACATAGGCTTCAGTTGCCTCATGTACGAAGGCCAACTTTTTCCTCTCCGTTGCTAGACTCAGCTCAAAAGCCTCGTATGAGTCAGTAGCAGTCATCGGATTAATATCCTCCTCCTCTCCATTCTTCACTCCATAAATCACCCGCCGTGCGGCGCAATCGATCACAGCCCCCATCGTAGCCAATTGGTCATACGACAGCAGGATTGAACCGTGGTAATCGGGGACAACATAGAGGTCCGCACGATATACTCGACCGGATTTCAATTTGAAAATTAACGTGACGATGCCCGTAATTTCCGTACGGCTGCCTACCCCTTTTAGGGTCCCCTTTGTTTTTCTAATGTTTTTGTCCACCCATGTCCGGTGACTATTCAAAAACTTCTGGCCGACAATATTAATATTCGCCATCGTATCATTACCAACTTTTAATGTGGTTTGTAAAGTTTCACAAAAGAGGTCAGTGTAGCATAGCGCGTCTGGTCTATGTAAACTAGCCGCTAGCACATGAATTTTTCGTTCTAGGGTTTTGAGTCTAAGCTCAAGTTCCTTGTCCTCTTCTCGTTCTCCCCCCTTTTCCGCCAACTTAACTTCTTGAGTCTCCGGGGCTTCCGGTATCTCGAGTGTCTTTTGGACAGAGTCTGGTACACCGAGTGTACTCGTGTCTATAGCAGAGACTATTGAGTCCTTTGGCGGGGGTACGGTCCGCTGCTTCTTCGTAGGAGAAGACCTAGCCTTTGGTTTCGGCTTCCTCTCCTCCATCGCCTTCTTCGCCTTCCTATTCGCATCATTTA
>WBZZ01005130.1:0-2500 GCA_019918135.1 Paulinella micropora
AGAGAGAGAGAGAGAGAGAGAGAGAGAGAAGAGAGAGAGAGAAGAGAGAGAGAGAGAGAGAGAGAGAGAGAGAGAGAGAGAGAGAGAGAGCGTTCAACAGATCGACAACGATACCCAACAGAAATAACAACCAAGACAGAGAGAGAGAGAGAGAGAGAGAGAGAGAGAGAGAGAGAGAGGAGAGAGAGAGAGAGAGGAAGGAGAGAGAGAGAGAAGAGAGAGGAGAGGGAAGAGAGAGAGAGGAAGAGAGAGAGAGAGAGAGAGAGAGAGAGAGAGAGAGAGAGAGAGAGAGAGAGAGAGAGAAAGAGAGTCACCCAAAATTTGTGTTTGTAGGACGAATAAGCAACCAAGCTAACCCCCAAATCGATTTTGCTTTCTTTTCTCTTTTTTTCTTTTTCTTCTTTTTTTTTTCCTTCTTTTTCCTTCGTTTTCCTTCTTTTTCTCTCTTTTTCTCTCTTTTTTCTCTCTTTTTCTCTCTTTTTCTCTCTTTTCTCCCTTTTTCTCTCTTTTTGTCCATTTTGCTCCCTTTTTCTCCCTTTTTCTCTTTTTTCTCTCTTTTTTCTCTCTTTTTCTTTTCTTTTTCTTTCTTTTTCTGGTCCTTTTCTGTCTTTTTCTTTCTTTTTTTCTTTCTTTTTTCTTTCTTTTTTCTTTCTTTTTCTTCCTTTTTCTTCCTTTTTTTCTTTTCTTTTTTTCTTTCTTTTTTTCTTTTCTTTTTTTCTTTCTTTTTTTTCTTTCTTTTTCTTTCTTTTTCTTTTCTTTTTCTTTCTTTGCTTTCTTTGCTTTCTTTGCTTTCTTTTTGCTTTCTTTTCTTTCTTTTCTTTCTTTTCTACTTTATTTCTATCTTATTTTTCTTATTCAATATTTAAGGAATGACAAGCATTATGATGTCATTTTTTCTGTGGCCCTTTAAAAGGATGCCTGTAGAATTATCCTAGCTCTGTATGCATGTATGTATGTATGTATGTTGTTGTTGTTGCTGTTGTTTGATATAAAGACACTTCGTTATTATGTTGTTGTATGTATGTATGTTATTGTTGTTGTATGTATGTATGTATGTATGTATGTATGTATGTATGTTGTTGTTCTTCTTCTGGTAGGTAACAAGGCCCTTGAAATATATATATATATATATATTATATATTATATATATATATGTATATATATATGTAAAGGGGGGGAAGGGGGGGGGAGGGGGAAGGTTGTTTTGTTTTGTTTGTTTGTTTTGTTTGTTTGCCTGGTTGTTTGTTTGCCTGCTTGGTTGTTTGTTTGTATGTCAACAGTTGCGTGTAATCATGACCCGGAATAAGGACACATCTGAAAAGAAAAGAAAAGAAAAGAAAAAAAGAAAAGAAAAGAAAATAAAAGAAAATAAAAGAAAATAAGAAAAAGAAGAGAAAAGAAGAGAAAAGAAGAGAAAAGAAGAGAAAAGAAGAGAAAAAGAAAGAAAAGAAAAGAAAGAAGAGAAAAGGAAAGAAAAGAAAAGAAAGAAAAGGAAAGGAAAGAAAAGAAAAGAAAAGAAAAGAAAAGAAAAGAAAAGAAAAGAAAAGAACTTCTTGGGTATTACACTTGGCTTTGTGTGTGTGTGTGAGAGAGAGAGAGATAGAGAGAGAGAGAGAGAGAGAGAGAGAGAGAGAGAGAGATAGATAGATAGAGAGAGAGAGAGAGAGAGAGAGAGAGAGAGAGAGTCTGTGTCTGTTTGCATGCACGTCAGCATGTACTTGTGAATACTTCTGCTGTATGTAATGTACTTGTGAATACTTTTGCTTCTTAAGGCAAGAAACTTGGCCTGTTCTTACGCCTTGTTTCTCTCTCTCTCTCTCTCTCTCTCTCTCTCTCTCTCTCTCTCTAATATATATATATATATATATATCTCCCTCCCTCTCTCTCTCTCTCTCTCTCTCTCTCTCTCTCTCTCTCTCTCTCTCTCTCTCTCTCTCTCTCTGCGTGTCTCCGTGTCTCTGTATCTCTGTGTCGCTGTGCATGTCTGGGTCTGCATGCATACTTTACCGGAAAATCGACACATCCGCTTCTTCCGGCAGAAAATTTGGCTTTTGCTTCCGCAAATACCGTAGACTTGTCCACAGACAGACAACCATACCTTTGCATAGAGGGTAAATCGGTAACACTGTTTTCGGACCTATAGGTAGGTAGGTAGGTGGATGTGTAGGTACATTGATGGGTAGGTAGGTAGGTAGGTAGGTAGTTAGATAGGTAGGTAGATAGGTAGGTGGTAGGTGGGTAGGTAGGTAGGTAGGTAGGTAGATAGGTAGGTAGGTAGTAGGTAGGTAGGTAGGTAGGTAGGTAGGTAGGTAGATAAATAGATAAATAGATAGATAGATAGATAGATAGATAGGTAGATAGATAGATAGATAGATAGATAGATAGATAGATAGATAGATAGATAGATAGATAGAATGGATAGATATATGAGATGTCGCAAAGGAATGTAGTCCTTGCAAAGGAACGCAGTTTCACATCAAACAGTAATTTGTTGTACTGT
>WBZZ01005130.1:10000-15000 GCA_019918135.1 Paulinella micropora
GGGAAGAACCACCGTAGTACTCCCAAACAACGAATCTTTGGACACCGCGATAATCACCGGAATCCATATGACTTCAAAACTCAAAAACAAACTCAGAAACTAGTCACAGCTTTAATGAAAGCGAAAGGTATGGACTGCAAAGAAGGTGACATATTACTTTACAAAGAATGATCTCAGACCACGCAGCAAAGATGTACAACCCTGAAACAGCAAAAACCACGCCTGCGATTAAAGTCCGGTTTGCAAGTAATCAGCTGAAGAAAAATTTCGTTCGATACGATCAATCTTCGCATCCCCAGCACAAGCAAATCTCGCAGATCACATCACGCTTGCAGAACTACACGGGTAAAGATTATCACATCATGTGCAAAGAGAGCTTGTCACCTGAAACACGCAAACTCCTTGATAGCACAAAACAACTAATGAAAGATTATCCAAATTTCGTGGCAGCAGTGTGGACCACAGATGGTGAGATCTATCTACGCCCAAGAGAGAGTGAGAATAGATTTAAAATCCAACGATTAACCCATATTCGGTACTTGAAGAACCACTTCAAGAACTGTGAGTCAGACAACTCATCTGCCTCCCCAAGGACCAGCAACAGGTCAGCAAATGCAACCATGTCTAGCTCCAGTTCGACGTTCCCTGCCAGTGAGGCACCGCAGTAAGCCATGAGCTCCTTACTACAGCCAAACCCCCCACCCCTTGAACACCTACCAGAACAGACTCAACCTAACAATACACCATCACACCCACCAGCACACATCATACACCCACACCTCACATCTCTTCCCCCCAAGGTAAACAAGCACTTCTCTATATATCATACAAATATCCGCGGTATAACAGGAAGCCACCAAACCCTACTTAACCATCTATCCAACCCTGACTGTACTCACTTCATCCCAGACATAATATCACTTACGGAATCCAAAATAACACCAGGTACACCACACACTCACTTCCCAATCCCAAAACACACATCCTACCATACCACAGATGTGTCCATCTACTATAAAAACGACATGCACATCACAATCTCTGAATCTAAAATCTCAAAAGCCTCTGGCGTAATCATGCAGGTACACAGCACAGAACATAAAAATAATCCAATCCACACCATATTCCACATCTACAAAAGACCACTCTCACAATCCTACGACGGCGCTTTCTTCCAAGAGCTCCAAAACTACATGCAAGGTATCCTCTCTACCTCCCCACACACTAGCATCACGATTGTTGGTGACCTTAATCTTGATCTCTTACGCCCTACAAAACAGGTATGTGACTTTCTTGCAATCAATAATCTCTTCACCACAATCAAAAATCCCACCCGCAAAGCAAAGAGTCATACATTGCTTGATGTTATCTTAACGACACTCACTTCCGATATCACATCTGATGTCTTACCTACATGCATCTCTGATCACCACCCCATCTATGCCATCTTTCACACCCCAATCACACATAAGAAAAATAATAATAAAATCCTAAGTAATAGAGATATGAAGATAAGAAAGAAATAGTAACAGAAGAAATAATTAAAGAACTTAAGCAAGTTCTTGACCCAGAACTAAATAACGACACGCCTAATAATTATATCAATAAGATACATACAGTTATAAAGACAGTGGTTGAAACGTATGAAAAACGTATAAAGAAGCGAAAATGGAAACCATTGGTGCAATAATGAAATTAGAGTTATGATTAAGAAGCAAAGAGAACTATATGAAATAAAAATAGCATGCACAAGTTAAAAGTAATAGAACTAAGTATAATAAGCATAGAAATAAAACTAATAGAGAGATTAAGAAAGCTAAGAAAGCATACATGACTGCCCTAATGAAAAGATTACGTCACGATCCAAAAAAACGTATGAATGCGTTGAGAAAGCTGATCCCACAGACACAGGGTCTGAAGACGTCGCCCACCCAGCTCCGCGTAGATGATAAGGTAATCACCGACCCCAAAGGTATTGCCAATGCACTCAACAAACACTACACGACGGTCGGCTCCAAGTTCAGTGCCCAAATCCCCCAAGAACATAAAGTCAGAGAAGAGGAAATAGACCTAACAGAGAAACAACTGCCTACCTTTACCCAAACGCATCCCGCAGAATGATGTAGTCGAGACACTGAAAGCAATAAACAGAAACAAAGCAGAAGATATAAACAAAATAAAGCCAGCCATAATGCAAGACCTTACAGAATACATTGCCCCGATATTAACCAAGCTCTTTAATAAAGCTATAGAACATAACCAATACCCAGATGCACTAAAAATAACTAAAGTTATTGAAATATATAAAGCTAAAGATAGAACGCTGCCTGAGAACTACAGACCTATCTCGCTACTGCCGATCATCGCTAAGGTCTTTGACACTATACTCAACAAGCAACTGATGACCCACCTTACCAGGTACGACATCCTCTCCCGAACTCAATATGCTTTCCGGCCATTCGAACACGACAATCACCACACAAACCATCCTAAACCACATCCAAAACCTCCAAGGCCCAGGACGGTATGTAATTGCTCTATTTATCGACCTATCGAAAGCTTATAACACCATCGATCATGAAACACTCATCCATAAACTACGAAATAATATAAATTTTAGCGATAACACCACCACCTTTTTCAAATCATACCTCACAAAACGATACCAAACCGTATATACCCACTATGCTCGTTCCTACCCACGCAAGATCACACATGGGATCCCGCAAGGTAGCACACTCTCAACAACGCTCTTCATTCTATACATCAACGATATTATACTCTCACTAACACACGGGAAAGTCTGTGCATATGCAGATGATACCACACTCTTATTGCTGCTAAGAATAAAGAGCAACTCCAAGAACAAGCACAAACTGATACAACTAACCTTGTCCGCTACTTCCACAGACATAACCTAGTACCCAACCCCACCAAAACCTCCTACACCATTTTCCACAAGCATGAATAGAAGGTGCAGCTCGACTTGACTATCGACGGCAAGAAGCTCCAACAACGAAAGGTGAAAGTATTGGGTACAATCATCCAAAGCAACCTATCCTTCCGTGAACATATACAATCTATTGTCGTCCCTCTTCAACCGTTTGTCCAAATGTTTCGCTATGTGAACAGCCTTCTCCCCACCCATATCCTCCTCCAACTCTTATGCACATGTATACCCCCTACTTATGTATGGTATCTCTATATGGGGATCTGATAAATACAACACCATTATACATCCACTTATCATCATCCAAAAACGCATAGTCCGTCTGATCTGCCTCAAATCATGGAGAACACCTACCAAACCACTTTTTGCCAAACTACGCCTACTCAACATACTTAACATGTATAAATATAGCGTATGCATGGATGCACACTCCCTTATTTACCCAGCCTTCAAGGCTTTTCTCCCCTCCATTACAACAACATCCGACCAATCACAGCTGTTCATAACTACAACACTAGGCGATCATCAAGGAAACACATGTACAACGACTCTAAGACTGGTCAGTACAGCAGAGCCGCACAAGCACAATGGGATAAGCTACCAGGACATCTAAGAGATATCTCTTACAAAGCTGAATTCAAAACTGAACTCAAGGCGTATCTCTTACAACTGCAGCAATCATGACACTGCCTACGGGCCTAAAGAGGGCGTTGGACACTGTGGGACAAGTTCAGCGTTGATCACATCCTAAGCCGGAGTGTGGTTGGCCAAACCCCCTTAGGGAGTCACCTCGTGTCTTCCAGCTTTTGTGAACGCCACCGTTATATATACAACTGACTAGGACTTTAATACCCTCAACGTATATATATACATATAAATATATGTATATATAAAGATATACGTATATATTTATACATATATATATACATATATACATATACATATATACATATATATATATTTATTTCTATTACCCCATATATGTATGTATATGTATATATATATATATATTACCTTTGTTATTCCGTTTTTACTTTTATTTTCTCCTTTATTTTTACTTTATTCTATCTTATTTAATTCTTAATACTCAATCTATTTTATTTTATTTTAGTTTAATATTTTCTTAATTTTTTTAATAATTTAATTTTCATTACTATTAATAATCTGAGAAGTAGGTCACCATCTAGTTAAATCAATAGCTCTTGAGCTAACGATTTGTATGGATGACCAGAAGTTAAGTTAAATTAACTTATTAAATCGAAGGCCTAGGGCTAGTAGTAGTAGTAGTAGTAGTAGTAGTAGTAGTAGTAGTAGTAGTAGTAGTAGTAGTAGTAGTAGTAGTAGTAGTAGTAGTAGTGTAGTAGTAGTAGTAGTAGTAGTAGTAGTAGTAGTAGTAGTAGTAGTAGTAGTAGTAGTAGTAGTAGTAGTAGTAGTAGTAGTAGTAGTAGTAGCAGCAGTAGTAGTAGTAGTAGTAGTAGTAGTAGTAGTAGTAGTAGTAGTAGTAGTAGTAGTAGTAGTAGTGGTAGTAGTAGTAGTAGTAGTAGTCGTAGTAGTAGTAGTAGTAGTAGTAGTAGTAGTAGTAGTAGTAGTAGTAGTAGTAGTAGTAGTAGTAGTAGTAGTAGTAGTAGTAGTAGTAGTAGTAGTAGTAGTAGTAGTAGTAGTAGTAGTAGTAGAAGTAGTAGTAGTAGTAGTAGTAGTAGTAGTAGTAGTAGTAGTAGTAGTAGTAGTAGTAGTAGTAGTAGTAGTAAGTAGTAGTAGTAGTAGTAGTAGTAGTAGTAGTAGTAGTAGTAGTAGTAGTAGTAGTAGTAGTAGTAGTAGTAGTAGTAGTAGTAGTAGTAGTAGTAGTAGTAGTAGTAGTAAGTACAGTAGTAATTATCTTTAATAACTTGAGACGTAGGTCACCATCTAGTTAAATCAATAGCTCTTGAGCTAACGATTTGTATGGATCGACCAGAGGTTAAATTGTTAACTTCATTAAACCGAAGGCCTAGGCCTAGTAGTAGTAGTAGTAGTAGTAGTAGTAGTAGTAGTAGTAGTAGTAGTAGTAGTA
>WBZZ01005130.1:17500-22337 GCA_019918135.1 Paulinella micropora
CCAACAACAACAACATACCAGCGAAACATGCTCGAATTGAATCCACCGAAAAAAAATTTCGGAAAACTCAGCAAAACAACCGAGGAAACTGAAAAACAAGACGGCAACGGAAACGCGCCAAAAACGATGGAAGAAAAAATGGATGAAATGCTGAAAAAAATGCATGACATGACCATGAAGCTGCTGCAATGTGAGGCAAAAGTTGAAAGCCTAACGAGAGAACTCAAAGAGGAACGAGATCGAAACAGGTTTTCCTCCAACAACAGCACCACCTCACGCATGAGCAGACCCCAGTCCATGCAATCTTCCAGTGCATCCTCATCACACAGCAACAACAACAACACACTTCAAGGCAGCTGGAAACAACCCTTTAATCTCGCAAACAGCAATTTGCATGAAAGTTTCCCGTTACATAAAAGGGAAGAACCACCGGTAGTACTCCCAAACAACGAATCTTTGGACACCGCGATAATCACCGGAATTCCATATGATTCCAAAGAAACTCAAAAACAAACTCAGAAAATAGTAACAGCTTTAATGAAAGCGAAAGGTATGGACTGTAAGGATGGTGACATATTACTTTGCAAAAGAATGATCTCGGACCATGCAGCAAAGATGTACAACCCGGAAACAGCAAAAACCACGCCTGCGATAAAAGTCCGGTTTGCAAGTAATCAGCTGAAGAAAAATTTCGTCCGGTACGATAAATCTTCGCATCCCCAGCACAAGCAAATCTCGCAAATCACGCCACGCTTGCAGAATTACACGGGTAAAGATTACCACATCATGTGTAAAGAGAGCTTGTCACCTGAAACACGCAAACTCCTTGACCACACAAAGCAACTCATGAAGGACTACCCAAATTTCGTGGCAGCAGTGTGGACCACAGATGGTGAGATATATCTACGCCCACGAGAGAGTGAGAACAGATTTAAGATCCAACGCTTGACTCATATTCGATACTTGAAGAACCACTTCAAGAACTGTGAGTCAGACCACTCATCTGCCTCCCCAAGGACCAACAGGTCAGGAAATACAACCATGTCTAGTTCCAGTTCGACGTTCCCTGCCAGTGAGGCACCGCAGTAAGCCATGAGCTCCTTATTACAGCCCAACCCCCTACCCCTGGAACACCTACCAGAACAGACTCAACCCAATTGCAACAATGCACCACACCCACCAGCACAAATCATACACCCACACCTCACATCTCTTCCCCCCAAGGTAAACAAACACTTCTCTATATATCATACGAATATCCGTGGTATAACAGGAAGCCACCAAACCCTACTTAACCATCTATCCAACCCTGACTGCACTCACTTCATCCCAGACATTATATCACTTACGGAATCAAAAATAACACCAGGTACACCACACACTCACTTCCCAATCCCAACATACACATCCTATCATACCACAGATGTGTCGGTCTACTATAAAAACGATATGCACATCACAATCTCTGAATCTAAAATCTCAAAAGCCTCTGGCGTAATCATGCAGATACACAGCACAGAACATAAAAATAATCCAATCCACACCATATTCCATATCTACAAAAGACCACTCTCACAATCCTACGACTGCGCTTTCTTCCAAGAGCTCCAAAACTACATGCAAGGTATCCTCTCTGCCTCCCCACACACGAGCATCACGATTGTTGGTGACCTTAACCTTGATCTCTTGCGCCCTACAAAACAGGTATGTGACTTCCTTGCAATCAACAACCTCTTCACCACAATCAAAAATCCCACCCGCAAAGCAAAGAGCCATACATTGCTTGATGTTATATTAACGACACTCACCTGCGATATCACATCTGATGTCTTACCTACATGCATCTCTGATCACCATCCCATCTATGCTATCTTTCACACCCCAATCACACATAAGAAAAATAATAATAAAATCCTAAAATAAGAGATATGAAGACAAGAAGGAAATAATAACAGAAGAAATAATTTATGAACTTAAGCAAGTTCTTGACCCAGAACTAAATAACGATACTCCTAATAATTATATAAATAAAATACATACAGCTATTAAGGCAGTGGTAGAAAAATATGAAAAGCGTGTAAAGAAACGAAAATGGAAACCATGGTGCAATAATGAAATTAGAGCATGATTAAGAAACAAAGAGAACTGTATGAAATAAAAATAGCATGCCCAGTTAAAAGTAATAGAACTAAGTATAATAAGCATAGAAATAAAACTAATAGAGAGATTAAGAAAGCTAAGAAAGCATACATGACTACCTTAATGGAAAAACTAAGTCACGATCCAAAAAAACGTATGAATGCGTTGAGAAAGCTGATCCCACAGACACAAGGTCTGAAGACCTCGCCCACCCAACTCCGCGTAGATGATAAGGTAATCACCGACCCCAAAGGTATTGCCAATGCACTCAACAGACACTACACGACGGTCGGCTCCAAGGTCAGTGCCCAAATCCCCCAAGAACATAAAGTCAGAGAAGAGGAAATAGACCTAACACAGAGAAAACTGCCTCCCTTTACACTCAAACGCATTTTGCAGGATGATGTAGTTGATACACTGAAAGCAATTAACAGAAACAAAGCAGAAGATATAAACAAAATAAAACCAGCCATCATGCAAGACCTTACAAAGTACATTGCCCCGATATTAACAACGCTCTTTAATAAAGCTATAGAACATAACCAATACCCTGATGCACTAAAAATAACTAAAGTTATTGAAATATATAAAGCTAAAGATAGAACGCTGCCTGAGAATTACAGACCTATCTCGCTACTGCCGATTATTGCTAAGGTCTTTGACACTATACTCAACAAGCAACTGATGGCCCACCTTACCAGGTACGACATCCTCTCCCGAACTCAATACGCCTTCCGACCACACTCGAACACAACAATCACTACACAAACCATCTTAAATCACATCCAAAACCTCAAAGGCCCAGGAAGGTATGTACTTGCTCTATTTATTGACCTATCGAAAGCCTATGACACTATAGATCATGAAACACTGATCCATAAACTACGAAATAATATAAATTTTAGCGATAACACCACTACCTTTTTTAAATCATACCTCACAAAACGATACCAAACAGTATTTACCCAATATGCTCGTTCTTATCCACGCAAGATCACACATGGGATCCCGCAAGGTAGCACACTCTCAACAACGCTCTTCATTCTATACATCAATGATATTATACTTTCACTAACACACGGGACAGTCTTTGCATACGCAGATGACACCACACTTATCATTGCTGCTAAGAATAAAGAACAACTCCAAGAGCAAGCACAAACTGATACAACGAACCTTGTCACTATTTCTACAGACATAACCTAGTACCCAACCCCACCAAAACCACCTACACTATCTTCCACAAGCACGAACAGAAGGTGCAGCTCGACTTGACTATCGACGGCAAGAGGCTCCAACAAGAACGAAAGGTAAAAGTATTAGGTACAATCATCCAAAGCAACCTGTCCTTCCGTGAACATATACAATCTATTATATTCCGCCTTCAACCATTCGTCCAAATGTTTCGTTATGTGAACAGCCTACTTCCCACTCACATCCTCCTCCAACTTTACTATGCACATGTATACCCCCTACTTATGTATGGTATCTCTATATGGGGATCTGATGACTACAACACCATTATACATCCACTCATTATCATCCAAAAACGTATAGTCCGTCTGATATGTCTCAAATCATGGAGAACACCTACCAAGCCTCTTTTTGCCAAACTACGCTTACTCAACATACTTAACATGTATAAGTACAGCGTATGCATGGATGCACACTCCCTTATTTACCCAGCCTTCAAGGCTTTCCTTCCCCTTCACTACAACAATATCCGACCAATCACAGCTGTTCATAACTACAACACTAGGCGGTCATCAAAGAAACACATGTACAACGACTCAACGACGGGTCAATACAGCAGAGCAGCACAAGCACAATGGGATAAGCTGCCAGAGCACCTAAGAGATATCTCATACAAAGTAGAATTCAAAAAGGAACTCAAAGCATATCTCTTAAGGATGCAAGAATCCTGACACTGCCTACGGGCCTAAAGAGGGCGTTGGACACCTCATCATCAGATGATACCTGAGTGTGGGACAAGTTCAGCGTTGATCACATCCTAAGCCGGAGTGTGGTTGGCCAAACCCCCTTGGGGAGTCACCTCGTGTCTACCAGCTTTTGCGAGTGCCACCGTTATATATAGTACTGAGTGAGAATATAACACTTTCAACATATATATATAAATATATATATTATATATATTTATGTATATATATAATATATAGTACTGAGTGAGAATATAACTCTTTCACATATATATACATATATATATATATTATATTATTATATATATTTCCGTTTTTTTTTTTTTTTTTTTTCTCGTTCCTCACTGAACTAGAACTTTACTTTGACTTCATAAAAGATTAATCTAATAATATATATATATATATATATATATATATATATATATATATATATATATATATATATATATATATATATTATTATATATACATATATATATATTTGTTAATTCCATATATATTTATTATTATTGTTATTACTATTATTATTATATATTATTATTATTATTATTTTATTATTTTAATATTTTTAATCTAAGTCATTTTATTTTAATACTTTAATATTTTGATAATTTCTCATTACCTTTAATAACTTGAGACGTAGGTCACCATCTAGTTAAATCAATAGCTCTTGAGCTAACGATTTGTATGGATAGACCAGAGGTTAAATTGTTAACTTCATTAAACCGAAGGCCTAGGTAGTAGTTAGTAGTAAGTAGTGT